>JAGKRU010000214.1:0-34699 GCA_022884055.1 Russula griseocarnosa | reverse complement strand
TATGATGGCTCGTCCTTCGCAAAAAATCAGGACGTCATCTTTGTGTCTTTCAACTATCGTACCAACGTTTTTGGTTTCCCAACGCCACAGGAACTTTCTGCTCCGAATAACAACCTCGGTCTGCTCGACCAGGAGCTTGCGCTCACGTGGGTGCAAGACAACATGGCCCAGTTCGGGGAGACAAGAACATGGTAACACTCATGGTGCCCATCGTCCCCAAGACATGCGCGTCATCACACCATAGCTAAATTTGTATTGCAGGGCCATTCTGCAGGGTCTTGGTCCGTCTCGATGGCCATCACCCGACGGAAGCCGGGTGTCGATCCACCATTTCGTGCTGGCATCATGATACCCGCATGAAAGTTTCTACATCCCCCTGTACTTAACTTCTCGATATTCGATACGTTTGCGACTGCGATGGGATGTGGAAGCCAACATGCCCACATCGGCTGCAGTGCCTCCGCAATGTCCCAGCTTCCACCATACGAGCCTATACGAACGGCCCAAATAGTGGCCCGTTTATTCCAGGGGTTGACAAGTACGCATTCTATCCTACTTAAGGGGAGGTACTCATATCATGGTAGCGTAACATTCTTTGACGACCCACTACAACGCATTCGCACGGGCCAGTTTGCCCGTGTGCCCATTCTACTCGGGAATATGGAGGACGACGGCACCACCCTTACATATAATACATCTGAGAGTCTTTCTTCATTTCTCGCAGACGAATTCGGTTCACTTGCAGGGTCCGTACCCCAGATACGGTACGGGCTTTATACCTGGGTTGAACGACCCACAAATAATTGCTAGCATAATGCGTGATATTCTGCCCGGTAGTGCGTCCATTTTTTTGGTTTAATATGAAAGGAAAGTAATAAGAGATACCGTGCCTCTCAAAAGTCCCGCAAAACTGTGAGCAAAGCATTTGTGTCATGTGGAGTCAGGAGCGTGTACCGGTATACTTACGGTACGCACACAACAATTATATTTATCTCTGAGAGACAGGCGTACTGATCTGCCTATGCATATAGTGCAACATTCCCAATTTGCAGCCCTTCCCCAATTGGGGTGTGGACGGCTCAGAACGTAAGTCATCCATGTCGCATATTATAATAACGACTTTTTTTTACAACGATCATCATACCTTTACCATTTCATAGTGCCTATTCTTTTCGGAACATTCAATAGATCGACAGCCACCTCTGCAGAAGTAGAGCTCTCGCAGAGCCTTCAGACTGCATTCGCAAATTTTGCCAAAATCCGACTCGTCGCCGGCGCCTCATTGGCCCTCGTACGAAACTGAGGTTTCGGGAATACATGTACTCACACCCTTGCTAAAATTGCGTATCAAGGAAACGTGGCGTTTGGTAACTTTGTTGAACCTGTTAAACCCGATTCCACGGTAAGCACGCGACATGACGATGCAAAATTCGGTTCGATCATTTATGAAATTCTCGTCCATAAACAGGATGGACCGTGTAATGTATGGACCACTTTTTGGATTTTCGCCCTGAAATCATGCTCGCGACCTCTGCATAAAATTATTCGCGTATCATAGAGCGAATAGAGGCATTTCCCAGTTGGTGCATAAGGCAGGAAACCGGTTTTGTATAATTTGCCTTCAGATAGTTCGGATAATAATCATCTAGATTTCCTTCAGTTGACATTCTTCAATAAGATGATTACGCTTTCTAACTTTATGTACACCTGCATGGAGAATGCTCGATACAAAAGTAGTATTTCCCTAGAGCCGCGCTAGCGACTATAATAGAATACAGTGACTCGGGAAGCGAAATAAGAAAGAATTTTTTTAACGCTTTGGCGAGAAATTATCACGCATTGGGAAATAATTGTTCCCGCACGTAAGCCCACATTCATGTCTGCCGAACACCAATCCACAAACCGCAATGCACATCCCACCACGTGGTATCTTGACTAAGTGATGATGGAATCGGATGGATCAGACTACGGCCAATGGAGCCTCTGTACTCAACTTATACTGGGACCGCGAGGTCTGCAGTCGCGCACACAGTCCTTTGACCGCGTGCTCGGAGAGACGGAGTCGCCGAGGCAAGGAGCGCATAAAATGAGTACCGTCATCCCGATTGAAGTCGGTTGTCGAATAGTCCGTGCGTCGAGCGCACGGCCAGAAGTAACAGTTGTCTTGTCAGCATGACCTTCAAGTCCTTCCGAGTCACTCAACCAAGAGCACAAGACAAGTCACGAGTGGGCGCTAATCAGACCGACCCTTGAAGACGGGCTTGAAGACCGGATTACTGTATTACTACCATGTGTCAATTGTGACCGTGATGCTTGTCATTGCTTGATGACTTCTTCCGCTTATAAACTGAACGTCTCCGTCTTCATCGTACGTCCCATGACGACGATTTTATACTTGTTCTTTCCATCTTCATCATCCACTGGCAACTGTGGTCGCAAACCATTACTGCTAATACAACCTCTGGCGATTAGTAGGAACACAAGCCGACGGAGGTATGTGTTCCATTTACACTTTGCCGCCTTATTCACCCAAGTAATCCACCGGACTAGTGACATCTTTCAAGGGCATTGTAAGATACCCACTATTGCCTGTCTGGAGTAGCATGACGCCATTTTGCTTAGCGCTTTGCACACCCTCCTGTTGGAGATTTACGCTGGAGCCTCGGTGCCATTTGTTTCTTCTGACACCCATATTGCGACTTCTCTTGGCCGTCATGCGTCCAGCGATTTCCTTTCCAAGGGCAAGCTCTCCACGAGGAATTGTTTAGTACACCTGCGCCAACCGAAAACGAGGACTGCCTTTACTTGTAAGCTCACTCATGAATCTATCTCGAAAGTAGCTGATGGGGGCCCTGCAGGAATGTTTGGGCTCCAGCATCTATATCGGGCCCTTTGAAACCCGTCATCGTCTGGTTCTACGGAGGGTGAGAATTCTCATTCCATTTTAGACTGATCAGCTTGAACCCAGCCTTCCAGAGGATTTGAATTTGGCACGGCATCACTTCCGAAATATGATGGCTCGTCCTTCGCAAAAAACCATGACATCGTCTTTGTGTCTTTCAACTATCGTACGAACGTTTTTGGTTTCCAACTTCACAGGAATTTTCTGCTCGAATAACAACCTTGGTCTTCTCGACCAGGAGTTGGCGCTCACGTGGTGCAAGACAACATTGCCCAGTTTGGGGGAGACAAGAACATGGTAACACTCATGGTGCCCATCGTCCCCAAGATGCGCGCCATCACACCATAGCTGACTTTGGTATTTCAGGGCCATTCTGCAGGGTCTTGGTCTGTCTCAATGGCTATCACCGACGGAAGCCGGGTGTCGATCCACCATTTCGTGCTGGTATCATGATATCTGGCGTGAAATTTTCTACGTCCCTGTACTTAACTTCTCGATATTCGATACGTTTGCGACTGCGATGGATGTGGGCAATCACCAGGCCCACATCGGCTGCAGTGCCTCCGCAATGTCCCAGCTTCCACCATACGAGCCTATACGAACGGCCCCAACAGTGGCCCGTTTATTCCAGGGGTTGACAAGTACGCATTCTATCCTACTCAAGAGGAGGTACTCATATCATTGGTAGCGTAACATTCTTTGACGACCCACTACAACGCATTCGCACGGGCCAGTTTGCCGTGTGCCCATTCTACTCGGGAATATGGAGGATGACGGCACCACCCTTACATATAATACGTCTGAGAGTCTTTCTTCATATCTCGCAAACCACTTTGGTTCACTTGCAGGGTCCGTACCCCAGATAAGGTACGGGCGTTATACCCTGGGTTGAGCGACCCACAAGTAATTGCTAGCACAGTGCGTGATATTCTGGCCCGTGGTGCGTCCATTTTTTTGGTTTAATATGAAAGGAAGTAATAAGAGATAACCGTGCTCTCAACAAGTCCCGCAAAACTGTGGAGCGAAGCATTTGTGTCATGTGAGTCAGGAGCGTGTACGGTATACTTACGGTACGCGCACAGCAGTTCCATTTATCTCTGAGAAGCAGGCGTACTAATATCCCTATGCATATAGGTGCAACATTCCCCACTTTGCAGCCCTTCCCAATCTGGGGTATGGCACGGCTCAGAATGTAAGTTATCTGAGTCTATGTCCCGTATATTATAATAACGAGTATTTCTACAACGATCATTATACCTTTACCATTTTGTAGTGCCTATTCTTTTCGGAACATTCAACCGATCGACAGCCACCTCTGCAGAAAAAGAGCTCTCGCAGAGCCTCCAGACTGCATTCGTAAATTTTGCCAAAAATCCCGACTCGTCGCCGGCGCCTCATTGGCCTCCGTACGAACCCGAGGTTTCGGGGAATGCATATGCTCCCACCCTTGCAAAAATTGCGTATCATGGAAACGTGGGCTTTGGAAACTTTGTCGAACCTATTCAACCCGATTCCATGGTAAGCACGCGAAATGACCATGCAAAATTCAGTTCAATCATTCTCGTCCATAAACAGGATGGACCATGTAATGTATGGGACCGCTTTTTAGATTTCCGCCCTTGAAATCATGCTCGCGACCTCTGGGCAGCCCTGTTCAGTTGAAATTATAATCCAGATTGTATGACAGAGTGGCTGTAATTGGCTGCATTAGACTTGGCGCTCATTCCACAAAGAATCGATTGTACGTACAATCTGGATTATAATCCGAGGTTGTTTCAACCGAACAGGGCCTAATAAAACGCTTTGGCTTTGGCGAGAAATTTGGAAATACTTGTTCCCACACGTAAGCCCACTGACAGAAGAAACCATGTCCACCACCAACGTTTGCAACTTGAAGCTTGAACACCAACCCCCTGCATCTCGGTCCACACAACAAACCGGCAATGTACAGACAATTTCAGCCGTCACGACCATCTCCAAAGGCTATAAGTCCCGCCACGAGTTATACCTGTTGGAAAAACCGGGGCCGTGCGTCGGGAAACGAGTGGGATTGGAGCGGGTGGGGCAAATGCGCGAGAGGGCCCAAAAGTAGATACGAGTACTTGAATAACCAAATTAATGCACTACGTAAGTAGGGTAAATGGAAGGGCAATTAGTATGGCATTAGAAGGTACTACACTAACATGGCTATGGAGGAATGAGCTCAGGCTGTGCGAGCTCGATTTCAACATCTCCACTACGATAACTGACGATGGATTCGGATGGATCGGACTACGGCAATGGAGTTTCTGCACCCAACCTATACTGGAATCGTGATATCTGTGGTCGTGCACACAGTTCTTTGACTGCGTGCTTTGCGTGCTTGGAGAGACGGAGGTCGCCGAGGCAAGGAGCATATAAAATAAGCGCCGTCGTCCCAAGCCGGCTGTCGGATATATAGGTCCGTGCGCCGAGCAGTTGTCTTGCCACTTGGGTCGCATGTTCTTCAAGTCAATCTGCATCCCGAGTCACTCAACCACGTGCACGAGAAAGTAGCGAGTGGGCGCTAACACCGGATTACTATATTGCTACTACCATGTGTCGATTGTGGCGGTGATGCTTGAGCTTCAAGTTGATGACTTCTTCCGCTTTCAAAACTGCTCCACCTAATGCCTGACTTTTCCTTCTTCATCGCACGTCCCATGACGACGATGTTTATACTTTTTTTTTCCATATTCATCATCCACTGGCAACTGTGGTCGCAAATCATTCAAGTTACTGTTAATACAACCTCTGGCCGATTATCAGGAACACAAGCCGACGGAGGTATGTGTTCTCTCTACACTTTGCCGCTTTATTCACCCAAGTAATCCACCGGACTAGTGGCATCCTTCAAGGGCATTGTAAGATACCCATTATAGCCCGTCTGGAGTAACATGACCGAGACGCGTTGCTTAGCGCTTTGCACACCCTCCTGTTGGAGATTTACGCTGGGAGCCTCCAGTGCCATTTATTTCTTCTGAAACCCATATTGCGACTTCCCTTGGCCCATCATGTGTTCCGCAAATTCCTTTCAAAGAGCGACCACTCCTCGAGAAAGTGTATAATATAACTGCGCCAGCCGAAAACGAGGATTGCCTTTACTTGTGAGCTCAATCATGAATCCATCTCGAAAGTAACCCATGTCCCTGTAGGAATGTTTGGGCCCAGCACCTATATCAGGCCCTTTGAAACCCGTCGTCGTCTGGTTCTATGGCGGGTGAGAATCCTTATCCCATTTTAGACTGGTCAGCTTCAGTTGAACCCAGTCTTGCAGAGCGTATCTATTTGGCACGGCATCACTTCCGGTGTATGATGGCACATCCTTCGCAAAAAATCAAGACATCGTCTTTGTGTCTTTCAACTATCGTACGAACGTATTTGGTTTCCCAACTTCACAGGAGCTTTCTGCTCCGAACAACAACCTCGGTCTCCTCGACCAGGAGCTTGCTCTCACCTGGGTGCAAGACAACATTGCCCAGTTCGGGGAGACAAGAACATGGTAACACTCATGGTACGTATAGTCCCCAAGAGATGCGCGCCATCGTACCACGGCTGACTTTGGTATTGCAGGCCAGTCTGCAGGAGCTTGGTCCGTCTCACTAGCCATCACCCGCCGGGAGCCGGATGTCGCTCCACCATTTCGTGCTGGCATCATGCTATCCGGCGTGAAAGTTTCTACATCCCCAGTACTTAACTTCTCGATATTCGATGCGTTTGCGACTACGATGGGATGTGGGCAATCACCACGCCCACATCAGCTGCGGTGCCTCCGCAAGGTCCCGGCTTCCACCATACGAGCCTATACGAACGGCCCCAACAGTGGCTTATTTACTCCAGGGGTCGACAAGTACGCGTTCTATCCTACTCAAGAGGAGGTACTCATGTGATTGGTAGCATAACATTCTTTGGGGACCCGCTGGAACGCATTCGCACGGGCCAGTTTGCCCGTGTACCCATTCTACTCGGGAATATGGAGGACGACGGCAGCCTCTTTGCATATATGTCTGAGAGTCTTCCGAAATTTCTCGCAGACCAGTTTGGTTCACTTGCAGGGTCCGTACCCCCAGATAAGGTACGGGCGTTATACCCTGGGTTGAGCGACCCACAAGTAATCGCTAGCACAGCGCGTGATATTCTATTCCGGTGGTGCGTCCATTTGTTGGGTTATTATGAAAGAAAGTAATAAGAGACAATCGTGTTCTCAAAAAGTCCCGCAAAACTGTGGAGCGAAGCATTCGTGTCATGTGGGGTCAGGAGTGTGTACCGGTATACTTACGGTACGCACACATTTATCTCTGAGAGGCAGTGTACTGATCTGCCTATGCATATAGGTGCAATATTCGCCAATTTTCAGCCATTACCCAATTTGGGTGCATGGCACGGCTCAGAATGTGAGTCATCCATGTCTCGTATATCATAATAACGAGTTTGTTACTATGATCATTACCATTTTGTAGTGCCTATTCTTTTCGGAACATTGAACAGATCGACAGCCACCTCTGCAGAAGTAGAGCTCTCGCAGAGCCTACAGACTGCATTCGCAAACTTTGCCAAAAATCCAAACTCGTCTCCGGCGCCTCATTGGCCCCTGTACGAACCTGGGGTTTCGGGAAATGCATGTACTCACACCCTTGCTAAAATTGCGTATCAAGGAAACGTGGGCTTTGACAACTTTGTCGAACCTGTTCAACCGGATTCCACGGTAAGCACGCGAAATGACGATGCAAAATTTCAGTTCAATTATTTACGAAATTATCGTCCATAAACAGGACGGACCGTGTAGTGTGTGGGACCATTTTTTGGATTTCCGCCCCTGAAAAGCCCAGATAAAATTATTCGCGTAGAGCAAGTAGAGGGTAACCGCCAGTTGATGCGCAAGGCAGTAAATCGGTTTTGTATGTTTTTGCTTTCAGATAGTTTGTATGATTATACAGGGACGGAAGGATACCATTTAGCTTTCCTTCAGTTAACATTCCTCAACATGATGCTTACGCTTTCTAACTTAATGTACACCTGCACCAGCACGGAGAATAATCGAAAGTTCCTGCCAATGCTCTATGCTGCACAACTGCGTAGTCAAGATGTGTGATCAGAAATAGTGGTGTAGTGCGGTAGGGTCGTGCGAGTGAGTCCAAGAAGGATAGAGATTGAAAGATAACCTTTATCTTTTCCACATTTATTTGGTGTAGCAATAATATTGTATAATTTTTTAATGAAAATTGACGATAGTTTTAAAAAATATCTAGAATGGGGGAAGTATCAGATCAGGTCGTGACTTTCCAATAACACAACACAATACGGAGCACCAAGGCCTCCATCACACGGGGTGACACAACTGATGTAAAACGCATACCGTACGTCCTCGCGCTCATGGGCCCGAGCGCGGCGATAGGCCTTCTTCTCAGCCTTGCGCTTCGCTTTCCTTCGCTTCGCATCGGGGTACGATCCCCGGACCGCGCCCCCGCGCCCATATTTATCGTCAGAACCAGATGAATCGTCCGAGGAGAGTGAGTCACTCGGGCCAGCATCCGAAACGAAGCCAAGGAGGCTGTGCTCGATCTGGCTGATGTAGGTACCCTGAGCATCGCTCGTGGCGAGTACAACTTAAATGCCACGTGGAGAAAAGAATATGTCGTTCCAGAGGTCGACTAGTTCGGCAGTGAGGACGAAAGGTCGCTATGGGCGGTTCTGGTCTGAAATTGGCAGCTTGGCAGCTCACACTAGCGCATAGGTCCTACAGATTCATCGTCAATCACAATGCATAAGAATGAAAACGGGCGACCTTACCTGGATAAAGCAAATACAGTCTTCATAGTAAACATCATGCGACACGAGCACCTTTGACACCCTTGGCTTATTCTCATAGAAGCCGTCCATATGAATCTTCATAGTATCGAAGAAAGTGTACGACTGAGCCAGATTTAGGGGACGACTGAACCCATTGGGTGGAGGTAGCATCTGTGGTTCTGGCGGTAGGGCGTACCACCGCCGACAGGCAGGGACCACAAAACAGCGTTAGGGAATGAGAAGCCGCCTATAAGGGGGAGGGGCAATTGGGCACGGGAATAATTGAGCGGTTGAGGCTAATGGACCGAGGGAACAGGGCTGGGGATGGTTGATGGAAGTACGCGTACTGAATCGGGAATGTGTGATGGGGCGCGCTGGCCATATATCCCAGGGCCTGGCTCACCCATAGGATTAGGTGAAGGGGCCCTGGACAACGAGGTTGGCCTGTTGGTGTGCACCGTAGTTGTGAGGCTGGACCGTACGCAAAGGTCATAGACTCGACTCCGGCAACTGCACCATCAAGTTAGAAGTCTACTGAGGAAGAAATGTCACGACGCACTAATGCCAATATCGATCTGTCCCGTCATTATCGTTGACGGCCGTAAGACCAGACGAGCACTGGCGGTTGACGGTCGCGAAAGAGGTAGAGATGGGGATGCCAGTAATAATGGTTAGCTGTCAAGGGTAAACCGGTAAACAGCCAACCAAAAGTAAACGTACCCAAGGGACAAGGTGGCGGCATAGAAGGTCCTGGGATTTCTCCGACGCGCTGCTCGCAGCCTCGCAACTTGAATTAATACTTTCACGGTAGTCACGTGTTGATCAGAACCAAAATACTGTCATTGAGAGGGTCATATCTAAATACTATGCACCCAATAAAGCTGTGGTTCAACCATCTCTGTGGGATGCTATGGAGGACTGTGACGTTCTGTACAGCACTGGACAGAAGACTCGGATGCGTATTTTGGTAGATTCACTACGTTACAAACACATGTATCAAGTGATGTGGGATGTTGTGGAGAGCTATACAGATTGCCAAACCTTTCCGGAGCACTATCTAAATCTGGGGACATGACACGTACAGTAGTTTGCTGATGCCATAGTAGACTCAGGTACAGTACATCGGTGCAATTATAGGCTTGTTATTTTTTAAACCTTGTAATTGCACCTATAGAACAGCAAGCTGTAACACGAGCCTCTTGATGTGTGTTGTCTCGTGGTTAATATCTTTAATGCTGAACAGAATGGTAATAGTGATGCATGGAGGCTAAAGCGTGACAGACGCTGACTAATCGTAAGTTAGCTACTTGTCATCTAAGAAGAAAGAGGGAATGTACTACTGACCTCAGCCTCGGAGAGAAAAGGGCTGAAGTCTTCGGGTCGTGAACTACAGTCCTTTTATCTGTGTGCTACAATCTGTTGGGGTATCATACTCATACTGAATATTGCCTGATTAAGTTAAAGGTATTCATCTACAGTCCCCAACTGAAAAGAAAAGAAAACAGTGGAAAGTAAAAAGTCTTTATCACATGTTAGAGGACCTCCGGTCCTTTCCTGATCCCGGCGCGCGGTGGCTGTATCACCGGCACTCCAACAAATAGAAGTGCCAGCAAAACCTTTCAATCACCACAAGTCCAATAACATGCAGCCTTTGGTGGATCTCTGATCCATATTTCGGCACGCCGGCATGTGATGATCGGACCAAACAAAGGCATAAACAAGGCCAAGTTTGCTCACCTGTCGCGTGTCTCCCAAATAAGGGCCGGCCGCGCTGCGGAGGCAGGTAAGGACTCGGAGGTGAATTGGGCATGCAGTTTCGAGCCTGCGAAAGCTCTCATCGGGGGGCTACCGCTACCCCGACGGCCACCGTCCTTCTGAGTTCCGTCAGGAGGCCTACCAGTACCCGGCATTAACCAGCACTGCGGCTCCCATGGGGTCCCCTTCCCAATCCCATGGTGACCCACCATCCGAAAGTGACATGTGACTACTGTATCGTTATGAAAACAGCTGTAACATGACTTTCGGCTAAAAAATTAATACCACCCATGACAGGAATCGGACCTTTACAGTAAGTAAAAAACTATCTTACGAATTGTAGAAAATAATATTTCTGATCGTTCCTTGGTGGGAAATCACATTCAGCCCACATTTAACTCGGATGAAGTAGTGCCTCACATCATGTAGTTCCACGGGTTCAGTACGGGTCTCGGGTCGAACCCGACAATACTTCTGCCGTGACGCTTGATGGCTTCTTCCTGTGATGCTTATAAACTGCCCCACCTAATACCTGAAATACCCGCTTCCTCCTTCTACCTTCTTCATCACATGTCCCATGATGATGATGATTATAGTTATTCTTTCCATCTTCATCATCCAAGTCTGGTCGCAAACCATTACTGTTAATACAACCTCTGGCCAATTATTAGGAACTCAAGCCGACGGAGGTGTATGTGTTCCCTTCTACACTTTGTCATCTTATTCACCCCAAGTAATCCACCGTACTAGTGACATCCTTCAAGGGGATTGTAAGATACCCACTATAGACCGCCTGGAGTAACTTGAACGTGACCGAGACGTTTTGCTTAGCGCTTTGCACACCCTCCTGTTGGAGATTTACGCTGGGAGCCTCCGGTGCCATTTGTTTCTTCTGACACTTATGTTGCGACTTCACTTGGCGCATCATGCGTTCAGCAAATTCCTTTCGAAGGGCAAGCACTCATCGAGGAACTGTATAGTATAACTGCGCCAGAAAATGAGGATTGCCTTCACTTGTAAGCTCACTCATGAATCATCGCGAAAGTAACCCATGTCCCTGTAGGAATGTTTGGGCCCCAGCAGCTATATCGGGTCCTTTGAAACCCGTCATCGTCTGGTTCTATGGCGGGTGAGAATTCTTATCCTATTTTAGACTGGTCAGCTTCAGTTGAATCCGGTCTTGCAGAGGGTTTGAATTTGGCACGGCATCACTTCCGATATATGATGGCACATCCTTCGCAAAAAATCAAGACGTCGTCTTTGTGTCTTTCAACTACCGTACGAACGTATTTGGTTTCGCAACGTCCCAGGAACTTTCTGCTCCGAATAACAACCTCGGTCTCCTCGACCAGGAGCTTGCGCTCACCTGGGTGCAAGACAACATTGCCCAATTCGGGGAGACAAGACCATGGTAACACTCATGGTGCGTATGACCCCAGAGATGCGTGCCATCACACCACAGCTGACTTTGGTATTGCAGGGCGAGTCTGCAGGGTCTTGGTCCGTCTCACTAGCCATCACCCGCCGGGAGCCGGATGTCACTCCACCATTTCGTGCTGGCATCATGCTGTCCGGCATGAAAGTTTCTACATCCCCTGTACTTAACTTCTCGATATTCGATGCGTTTGCGACTGCGATGGGATGTGGGCAATCACCAGGCCCACATCGGCTGCAATGCCTCCGGAGTGTCCCGGCTTCCACCATACGAGCCTATACGAACAGCCCCAACAGTGGCGTATTTACTGCATGGGTCGACAAGTACGCGTTCCATCGTTCTATCCTACCCAAGAGGAGGTACTCATGTGATTGGTAGCGTAACATTCTTTGACGACCCGCTGGAACGCATTCGCACGGGTCGGATTGCCCGTGTGCCCATTCTACTCGGGAATTTGGAGGGCGACGGCACCATCTTTACGTATAACATGTCTGAGAGTATCTCTACATTCCTCGCCCAGTTTGGTTCAGTTGCAGACTCCATACCCCCCGATACTGTACGGGCGTTATACCCTGGGTTGAACGACTCACAAGTAATCGCTGGCGCAGAGCGTGATATTCTATTCCGGTGGTGCGTCAAATTTTCGGTTTAATACGAAAGGAAATAATAAGTGGCAATCGCGCTCTCAAAAAGTCCGGCAAAACTGTGGAGTGATGCATTTGTCTCATCAGGTGGGATCAAGAGCGTGTACCGGTATACTTATGGTACGCGCACAGCAGTTCCGTTTATCTCTGAGAGGCAAGTGTACTGATCTGCCTACGCATATAGGCGCAACATTCCCCAATTTGCAGCCGTTACCCAATTTGGGGGCATGGCACGGCTCAGAAGGTAAGCCATCCATATCCCATATATCATAATCATGATAACGAATTTTTCCTTACAATTTTCATAGTGCCCATTCTTTTCGGAACATTCAACCGATCTACGGCTACCTCTGCAGAAAAAGAGCTCTCGCAGAGCCTCCAGACTGCATTCGCAAACTTTGCCAAAAATCCAAACTCGTCACCGGCCCCTCATTGGCCCGCGTACAAACCCGAGGTCTCGGGGCTGGGAATGCCAGTGCATGTACTTCCACCCTTGCAAAAATTGCGTATCAAGGAAACGTAGACTTCGAAAGCTTTGTCCAGCCTGTTCAACCCAATTCCACGGTAAGCATGCGAAATGAAGGATTCAGTTCGTTTATTCATGAATTTCTCGACCATAAACAGGATGGACCGTGCAATTTATGGGACCGTTTTTTGGATTTCCGCCCCTGAAATCATGCTCGCGACCTGCACAAAACTATTTGCGTATCATAGAGCGAATAGAGGGCATCCCCAGTTAGTGCGCAAGGCAGGAAACCGGTTTTGTATATCTTCGCCTTTAGATAGTTCGGATAATCATCATTTAGTTTTCTTCAACAAGATGATTACGCTTTTCTAGCTCGAAAGTTTCTGCCAAACAGGCTGTATGCTGCACAACTACCCAATTAATGTTTACTTAGAAAAAGCGGACATACTGTACAATTTTCAAGTCACCCGCACTCCACCTCTCACCTCGAATTGAAGGGCGAATTCTTGTCCTGTCCAAAATTGTCTATGTTAGGAAATATAGTACAGTAGTATTTCCCCCAGAGCCGTGCTAGCGAGCATAATAGAGTCCAAGCGCAGACGCGTAGCGTCGGAGTTTGGAGTGAGGTCTTGGTGGCCAGATAGGCATGAGTTAGCGTCTTGTCCATCCGTCTTCTGCCACCTAGCAGTGGTTTGTCGTAGCTCCTTCTGTAATTACACCCTCCCACCACACCCTTCTGCCATACACTCAGTCACGGATTCCCCGCAATTAAACTAAACTGAGTCCACAAATAGTGCCATCTGTACTCCAGTTGTAACCAACACGCCGTGCCACCAGCGAAACAGCGGACAATCCCTCCTTCTCGTAGCAGCATTGCTGCAGCAACTCCTCAAGCAACGGGTCTGTTGTGATCACCAGTTCACGAATTGCTGCAGCACAAAACCTCGCATTACACTCCGTCACGCTCACTAATGTAGACCCGACTTGCTCCCGGGTGCCAAGAGTAAAGCGACAAGCGAAATAAGTATTTTGTCAAACGCTTGGGTGATGCATTTGCGTCATGTGGGGTCAGGGGCGTGTATCGGTATACTTACGGTATGCACACATTTATCTCTGAGAGGCATTGTACTGATCTGCCTATGCATGACTCTGACATAGGTGCAATATTTGCCAATTTTCAGCCATTACCCAATTTGGGGGCATGCAACGGCTCAGAATGTAAGTTATCTATGTCCCGTATATCATAACAATGAGTTCACCGTTATCGCTGGAATCCCCATCTCTACCTCTATCACGATCGTCGACCGCCAGTGTTCGTCTGGTCTTGCGGCCGTCAACGATGATGACGGGACAGATCGACATTAGCCTTGGTGGGTCGTGATTTTTCTTCCCCAGTAGACTTCTAACTTAATGGCACAGTTGCCAGAGTGGAGTCTATGACCTTTGCGCACGGCCCAGCCTCACAACTTCTCTGTACTGCGGTGCACACCAGCAGGCTAACCTCGTGGTTCAGGGCCCCTTCACCCTGTCCTATGGGTGTGCCGGGCCCTGGGATATATGGTCAGCCCGCCCCATCACCGATTCCCGATTCAATGTCCTCTGTACGCGTGCCCCATCACCCATCCCTAGCCCTGATTCCCGGGCCATTAGCCTCAACCACTCAATCATTCACGTGCCCCATCGCCCTTCCGCCTTACAGCGGGCAGCCCGGCTTCTCATTCGCTCTTCTGTGGTCCCTGCGTGTGCGGTGGCAGCAGCTGTGACACGCTTCCCTAGCGCCAGAACCACAGATGGTACCTCCACCCGATGGGTTTGGCCGTGTATGCTAAGGATGCCAAAGGTGCTCGTGCCACATGATGTTTACTATGAAGACCGTATTTGCTTTATCCAGGTAAGGCCGCCCGTTTTCATCCTTATGCATTGTGGTTGACGATGACTCTGTAGGACCTCGCACTAGTGTGAGCTGCCAAGCTGCCAATTTTAGACCAGAATCGCCCATCGCGACCTTTCGTCCTCACTGCCGGGTTAGTCGACCTCTGGAATGACTCATTCTTTGCCCCATGCGGCATTGAAATTGTACACTTTAAGGTCCACGAGCGACGCTCGGATACCTACATTAGCCCGATCGAGCACAACTTCCCAGGCTTCAACTCAGATTCTGACTCGAGTGACTCACTCTCCTTGGACGACTCGTCTGGGCTTTGACGACTCGCCTGGGCTTGGACGACTCGTCTGGGCTTTGACGACTCGCCTGGGCTTGGACGACTCGCCTGGGCTTGGACGACTCGCCTGGGCTTGGACGACTCGCCTGGGCTTGGACGACTCGCCTGGGCTTGGACGACTCGCCTGGGCTTGGACGACTCGCCTGGGCTTGGACGACTCGCCTGGGCTTGGACGACTCGCCTGGGCTTGGACGACTCGCCTGGGCTTGGACGACTCGTCTGGGCTTGGACGACTCGTCTGGGCTTGGACAACTCGTCTGGGCTCGGACGATAAATATGGGCGCTGCGGCGCAGTCCGGGGTCATACCCCGATTCGAAGCGAAGGAAAACGAAGCGCAAGGCTGAGAAGAAGGCCTATCACCACGCCCATGAGCGCGAGAGGACGTGCAGTATGCACTTTACATTAGTTGTATCACCGCTCGCTGTTGATCAGAGTTGTTATAGTGTACCATAGTTCGGCACCTCGGCATGTAATGATCGGACCAAATAAAGGCATAAACAAGGCAGGGAAGATACACTCGGGTGTCAAGCCTGCGTGACGTGCTCACCTGTTGCCTGTCTCCTAAGATAAGGGCCAGTGGGCCAAGCCTTGTAAGTCGCGCAGAGGTAAGGACTCGGAGGTGAATTGGACATGCAGTTTTGAGCCTGCGAATTGCGAAAGCTCTCAGGTGGCTACCGCTACTCCGACCGCCGTCCTTCTGAGTCCCGTCAGGAGGCCTACCAGTACTGCATGGGGTCAGGACTTGTACCCGCCCTTTCGGTCTGGTGGGGTGAGGTGAAAACATGGGACGAGAGGGTTTCCGCTTCCTGCCCAGCCTTAGCCAGCACTGCGGCTCCCACGGACGCCTGGGCTCTTTCGGGTACGAGTACCAAAGGCTCCATGGGGTCCACTTCCCAATCCAATGGACATCATGGTGACCCACAACTTCTCATCAATGTCGATGACAGCGCGTGTACGCTGCAGATTGCGACTTAAGCCCGCCATCTGAGACCTGAGGATCCGCTGAAGTGACATGTGACTACCGTAATCGTTTGAAATCAGCTGTAACATGATTTTCAACTAAAAAATTAATACCACCCATGACAGGAATCAGACTTATTCAGCCCGCATTTGATGAATTAGCCTCACATCATGTAGGGTTCCGCACGGGTTCAGTACGGGTCTCGGGTCGAGCCCGACAATACTTCCGCACCCGCACTGCACCCGCTCTGGGTACAGTACAGGTCACCGTGATGCTTGACGGCTTACCGTGACGCTTATAAACTGCCCCACCTGAAATACCCGCTTCCTCCTTCATCACACGTCCCATGATGATGATAATTATAATTGTTCTTTCCATCTTCATCACCCAAGTCTGGTCACAAACCATTATTGTTAATACAACCTCTGGCCGATTATTAGGAACACAAGCCGACGGAGGTATGTGTTCTCTTCTACACTTTATCGCCTTATTCATCCCAAGGAATCCACTGCACTAGTGACATCCTTCAAGGGCATTGTAAGATACAGATACCCACTATAGACCGTCTGGAGTAACATGACTGAGACGCGTTGCTTAGCGCTTTGCACACCCTCCTGTTGGAGATTTACGCTGGGAGCCTCCAGTGCCATTTGTTTCTTCTAACACTCAGAATGCGACTTCCCTTGGCCCATCATGCGTTCAGCAGTTTGCTTTTCTATCAGGGAAGCCCCCATTCTCTTCAAGGAACTGTATAATACACCTGCGCCAGCCGAAAACGAGGACTGCCTTTACTTGTAAGCTCACTCATGAATCCATCTCGTAAGTAGCCGATGGATCCCCGTAGGAATGTTTGGGCCCCAGCATCTATGTCAGGCCTTTGAAACCCGTCATCATCTGGTTCTATGGCGGGTGAGAATTCTTGTCCCATTCAAGGCTGGTCAGCTTCAGTTGAACCCAGTCTTGCAGAGGGTTTGAATTTGGCACGGCCTCACTTCCGGTGTATGATGGCACGTCCTTCGCAAAACATCAAGACGTCGTCTTTGTGTCTTTCAACTACCGTACGAACGTTTTTGGTTTCCCAACTTCACAGGAATTTTCTGCTTCGAATAACAACCTCGGTCTCCTCGACCAGGAGCTTGCGCTCACCTGGGTGCAAGATAACATTGCCCAGTTCGGAGGAGACAAGAACATGGTAACACTCATGGTGCGTATGGTCTCCAAGACATGCGTGCCATCACACCACAGCTGACATTGGTATTTCAGGGCCATTCTTCAGGGTCTTGGTCCGTCTCAATGGCCATCACCCGCCGGGACTCGGAGCCGGGTGTCGCTCCACCATTTCGTGCTGGCATCATGCTATCCGGCGTGCAATTTTCTACATCCCCAGTCCTTAACTTCTCGATATTCGATGCGTTTGCGACTGCGATGGGATGTGGGAAGCCAACATGCCCACATCGGCTGCAGTGCCTCCGCAATGTCTCAGCTTCCACTATACGAGCCTATACGAACAGCCCCAACAGTGGCATGTTTTCTCCAGGGGTCGACAAGTACGCGTACTATCCTACTCAAGACGAGGTACTCATGTGATTGGTAGCGTAACATTCTTTGACGACCCGCTGGAACGCATTCGCACGGGCCAGTTTGCCCGTGTGCCCATTTTACTCGGGATTTGGAGGGCGATGGCACCGTCTTTTCGTACAACACGTCTGAGAGCATCTCTACATTTCTCGCCCAGTTTGGTCCAGTTGCAGGCTCCATACCCCCCGATACTGTACGGGCATTATACCCTGGGTTGAACGACTCACAAGTGATCGCTGGCGCAGAGTGTGATATTCGATTCCGGTGGTGCGTCCATTTTTTTCGTTTAAGATGAAAGGAAATAATAAGTGGCAACCGTGCTCTCAAAAAGTCCCACAAAACTGTGGAGTGATGCATTTGCGTTATGTGGGGTCAGGAGCGTGTACCGGTATATTTACGGTACGCGCACAGCAGTTCCATTTTGAGGCAGTGTGCTGATCATCCTATGCATATAGGTGCGACATTCCCCAATTTGCAGTCCATCCCCAATTTGGGGGTGTGGCACGGCTCAGAATGTAAGTCATCCATGTCCGTATGCCATTATGATGATTTTTTAATAATGATTATCATGAACCTACCATTTTGTAGTGCCTATTCTCTTTGGAACGTTCAACAAATCGACGGCCACCTCTGCAGAAAAAGAGCTCTCGCAGAGCCTCCAGACTGCATTCGCTAACTTTGCCAAAAATCCAAACTCGTCGCCGGCACCTAATTGGCCACCGTATGAACCCGATGTCTCGGGGAAGGCCAGTGCATGTGCTTGCACCCTTGCAAAAATAGCGTATCAAGGAAATGTGGACTTTGGCAACTTTATCCAACCTGTTCAACCTAGTTCCACGGTAAGTACGCGAAATGACGATGTATAATTCAGTTCGTTTATTTACGAATTTCTCGTCTATAAACAGGATGGACCGTGCAATTTATGGGACCGTTTTTTGGATTATCGCCCCTGAAACGCTCGCGACCTCTGCATAAAATTACTCGCGTAGAGTAAGTAAAGGGCATTCGCCAGTTGGGCACACGACAGTAAATCCTTCAAATTGTTCGGGCAATCATATATGGACAGATGAATACATTCACCTAAGCGTCCCGCCGTCACTTCAGTTGACATCAACGAGATGCTTACGCCTTCGGACTTCATGTACACTAGCACCTGTATGGAGAATGATCGAGAGTTCTTGCCAATGCTTTATGTTGGGCAGGGGCCACTTGGCCTTGCGCTTGGCTTCTACCATGTGCAGGTTCGGCATCATTTCAACTGCAAAAGCGAGCTGGGGACAACCAAGATGGCAGGAGAGTGCTTCATGCAAGTCCCCAGCAGTGTGGTGTAAGGTGGGCAGCGTAGTTGCGCTCACATTGAGTACTCGTACTCGTACGGCGCCGCGTACCATTCCTCGTTCCAGAACACCCTAGCCTCGATCCCTTGCTATCTCGCTCGTGCCATTCCTTTGATTGGTGCTTTACTTACTTAAGACACTCCCCTAGTATCCACAGTACGATGTAGCACGTTATTTGTGTTGAGATTAATCGTGCTCGCGGTCTTGCTCGAAGTTAGCCCATTTTTTTTGACGGTCACTCAATCTAGTGTAACCATGTGGTCGACGCACGTTGACTGTTTTCACTCCTTTACCAGCTCGATTCTCCTTTCTCCCTCAGACACTAGATATCTCCCATGCCTTCTTTTCTGCACTACGCTCCGGTCGACCTAACGCCTGCCCGAGTCGCCGAGCCGCCGTGCCCACCATTTTCTGGTCGAGTATTGACCCTCTCTCTCCTTTTTAGATTCTCTTTATCTCCGTCCTTCTCGGACTCACTCGCACGACTCTACAGTGCTTCAGTGGTCGAGCAATTTCAAGCGTGCAGGAGTCAGCAGGACGCTCTGTGCATCGTATCGTTCGGGCTCCACTCCTTCGACAGGCTTCAAGTTGCGTTTGAGGGTGTTAGGTAGCGGCAGCACTGGGGAAAAGTGGAAAATGAAAAGATATTGGGAGCGACAATCTATTCGCTATCTGCGCACACTAAGATAATTTTTTCTCCCCCTCCAGCAGAGCTGACGCCTCAAATTAGACGCCCAGATCAGTTTGAATGGTGCCCGGGACTGGCATAAGGGTCGAAGGGCGCGCCAAAACCATGATTGGAGACAGGCGTCCACGTCTGACGTGCAGACAAGGGCCTTCTGGCCGATGAGGACTTGCTCCGAAACAATGGAGCTTAGTATGTATGAATCGGCGGCCCAGGAATCAGGAGGGTGCCATTCTCTTAGGAATGGTCGGTGAGGCGAAGAAATATTCTTATAAGTGAGAGGAAGCGGAGTGGGGGAGAGAAAGTCTCTGGACCCCCGGGACTAATTGTCCTTATGCACACAGCGGTGCTACTCCTAGCGGATATATATATTTAAAAGCATCGATGAGGATTGCAACCGAAATACAACATCAAGTCCCTCATCAACTTGAAAGTGTGATCAGTGCGATGAAGAAAGATCCTACAGAGGCATCAGTCAAGCGTTGAAAGCAATGCCAAGACCAACCCAGTTAGTAAGAGCTCCTTGTGCGACCATAATTTAATTGCAAGCTAATTGCTTCGTCCATTATTGATTTGCGCCCTTTGGGGGTGTAGCCACAATTAGCTGCACTGAGTGACGGAGGAGAATTCTATCAGGTTCGTAATTCCCCTTGTCACCGTCAACAAAGGTCACAATTGATTCTTTTGATGACCACGACCGGACCGCCTCAACATCTTTCTCGGAGACGTGATACACAGTCCCTTCTATGTTTTGGTATAGGAATCTGCGACCTTCAATCATATTCTCGATGATCCTAGGGTCATCGAAAATATCATTGAAGGTCGCCCGGTTGACCACTAATCATCACCGAACCTCCGCTGTTTTGAGCGCGATTCTCGATCAGCTCTGAGATTTTCTTGTATTCTTGACGAAGTAAAGGTGGAAAAGGAAAGCGGATCGGCAGGTTCTCCTTGAGCTTCAAAGTCGAGAGATAAAAAAAAACTGAGAATGGATGGGAAGAATGATTGAGATTCAGTATCGTCCTCGCTCCTTGCCTCCTGTCATAGTCATAGTCTACTGGTGTGAGCGACTGAAGGAAATTGAGCTTGACACTTAGGATACCAGGCGTGTTGCCATCATAATCAGGTGAGTCACGATCCAAGTGTAGCTCCTTCAGGCGATCTTGCAGCGCAGCATAATGCGCTCCAGTGACCTTTACTTTTCGGAAAAGTTGCGGTCTAAGGTCCTCACGTCTCCAAATCTTTGAGTGAAGTTCCTCTAACCATGGAAGGTCGTCGGCAGCATGAGGTCGCTTGCCAAGGACTGGTGCTGACAAAGCGTGAACGTGATAAGAATGAGCGCGGAGTGACATATGGTAAAGAGCAAGACGCACCAGAAGGAAGCTCTACAATAATGTGTAGGTGATCGGGCTTAGGCGGCATAGTCGCAGGCCAACGATTGGAGATGTAGTCGATAGCGTTAAGGCGCACTGAACCCGGCACGTTTTTACCAATGAGGTCCTTCAGATCACTTTCTTGGGGAGATGCGAGATCAACCTGCAGGAGAGTTAGTTGTGCTGTCGCTGGCCATGGTCATCCTCACCTTCCAAAGGGTAAGATCTTTCGTATCAACACTGTTGAGCACCCCGTTCTCGGCCTTTTCCTTGATGGTCATTCAGCTCATTAAAAGCAGACTCCCGGTTGGCTTGACTATGAATAGTGAAGATTCGCCTTCAATGAGGCATATAAGAGTACGAGGAGCGTCGTCGGCCATAGAGGGCTGTTCAACTCTGTTATGGTTTTCGAGTGTTGGAGTGTCGAGGTCAGAGTCAGAGTCAGAGAAAGGATAATTTGTTGCATGTGGCAATTTAACAGCACTCGGCGATCAACAAACATCAATAAACATCAAGAGTGCTTCGTATCGCCACGCCACGACAGGGAACAATCTATGGTGCGGTTCACAGATACGATGAGCTCGACGTGGGAGACGACAAAGTCGCGTCATCGGAGGTTGCCGAGGGCGGAACACGCACGGGAAGGGGAAGTCACGCGAATACTGTAGACCCGGGAACAACTCCCGTTGATGGCATCCACGTGAGGCAGGTGACAGCACTTGAGTCGTAAGGCGCATAAGGTCCGGCGCCATTCCAGCTCGATTCTCCTTTCTCCCTCGGGCACTAGATATTTGCTTGCGTGCTCCCATTTCGCCTTCTTTTCTGCACTACGCCCTGGTCGACCTAACGCCTGCCCGAGTCGCCGAGCCGCCGTGCCCACCATTTTCCGGTCGAGTGCTGACCCTCTCTCTCCCTTCTAGATTCTCTTTATCTCTGTCCTTCCCAGACTCACTCGTACCCTTACCGCGCTTCAGTGGTCAAGCGGCTTCAAGCGTGCAGGATGCTGTGTGGCATCGTGTCGTTCGGACTCCATTCCTTCGCCAGGCTTCAAGTCGTGCTTGAGGGTGTCAGGTAGCGGCAGCACTGGGAAAATGAAAAGATTTTGGGCGCGACAGTCTGCTCGCTGTCTTGCACACGGTAAGATAATTTTTTCTCCCCCTCGAGCAGAGCAGACGCCTCAAATCAGGCATCCAGATGAGTCTGAATGGTGCCCGGACTGGCCCAAGGGTCGAAGGGCGCGTCAAAACCATGATTGGAGACAGGCGTCCACACCTGACGTGTGGCGACAAGGACCTTTGGGCCTATGGGCCTATGAGGACTTGCTCCGAAATGATGGAGTCTACTGTAGTGTATTTGAATCGGCGGAATCAGGGGGTGCCATTGTGCCATCGCGGCTTGCGACTGGACAGGATAGCAAGGCGTCGATGCATGCACTCGAGGGCAAAATACCCTCGGAATAGCTTGCCCCGGAGCGACTCCGACGCCCTTTCCACTTGACTGACTTGAGTGGGGGCTTGAATCTACTCGGGCAATTGGTGAGGGAAGCGGCTCGAGTTCCAAGGCGTGACCTGAGGTCATACACATCTCGTCACCTCCACAGACCGAATTCACCACCCATCAATCCGCACATCCTTCTCGTTCAGTACCAGTATGTCTGTAAAGCAGGTGTAATGGGTATCAGAGCATATATATGCACAGATATCGCGCTGCCTACCATACTAGACTATTTTCTATTTCTATATTATAAACGTCGTAGAATGAGACAAAGGAGGGTTTTGTTTGGTTGCGAAGGGAGGTTATCTGACAGTATGTTCTGTCCCTGGATATGACGACTCTAGCCCAATTAAGCTCTACGAAAGCCACGGATAAAATAAAAATCGCACTCCTTACCTCGTCCGACAAGCTCTTGCCTTCGGACTTTTTTGTCCTTAGTTGATGTTATGCCTTCTCACTATACTGTATAAGTAGTCCCAAGTTTCAGAATAGAATTTCATTGATTCACTCGTGTGCGACAGGTCAATCTCTTGTGTTATTGTAATCACATCAAATAAGGTACAAACAACAGCGACCACAGGACACATCTCTCAAAAATAAGTTGATAGGATCAAGGGTTATAGTTCAGTTCTAAGTGTCCAAAACAGCCGGTGGCTCAGAGTTCGGTTGTGGCCAAGTCCGAGAGCGAGTTTGCAAAGTTGAGCGGTAGTACCCGTACCTAGAGCAGGTGCAGTTTCGGCAGGTGTGGGTAGTGTTGTCAAGCCCGGCACATGGTAATAATCCGGTCTTGTGATACGTGCCGGTACCACTCTGATTATTGTAACACCCACTTGTTACCTGTCTCAATGCCGGCAGTGTCCCATGGTTGAGTGTATGACTTGAAGGGCATGCAACCCAGACAACTGCTGCCTCTGCTCGGTTTACAGAGTTATTCGACAGCGAACTTGAGACGACGGCGCTCATTTTTGGAATGCGCTCCTTGGCAACTTTGGACTCTCCAAGCACAAGGATGACATTTAACTAAATGGTTTTAGTGCAGTGCCGATCATACGGGTGCGCACGGCCCGGCACGGGTACAGTCACAACTGAATCAAAATTATTCCCACGTGAGTACGTGTCGCTCAAAACTGCACCCGCGCCTGCCAAAACAGGTAAAGTGGCTTCATACGCCTATAGAATGCTGGCTGTGGAGCCACCGCTCAAAACTGCGCACCTGCCAAAACAGCACCCTCCGTACAGGGTCGATGGCTACTTACGCTTATAAAATGCCCCACCTAATATCTGAAGTACCCACTTCCTCCTTCCTCCTTCATCCCACGTCCCATCATGATGATGTTTATAGGCGTTCTTTCCATCTTCATCATCCAAGTCTGGTCGCATGAGACCATTACGGCTAATACAACCTCTGGCCGATTATTAGGAACAAAAGCCGGCGGAGGTATGTGTTCCTTCAACACTGTGTTGCCTTATTCACCTAAAGTAATCCACCGAACTAGTGGCATCCTTCAAGGGCATTGTAAGATACCCGCTATAGCCCGTCTATAGTAACATGACCGAGACGTTTTGCTTAGCCCTTTGCCCACCCTCCTGTTGGAGATTTACGCTGGGAGCCTCCAGTGGCATTTGTTTCTTCTGACACTCAGAATGCGACTTCCATTGGTCCATCATGCGTTCAGCAATTTCGTACTCTAGGACAAGCTCTCGTCGAGGGACTGTATGATTCACCTGCGCCAGCCGAAAACGAGGACTGCCTTTACTTGTAAGCTCACTCATTAATCTATCTCGAAAGTAGCCGATGCGTCCCTGTAGGAATGTTTGGGCCCCAGCATCTATATCGGGCCCTTTGAAACCCGTCATCGTCTGGATCTATGGCGGGTGAGAATTATTATCCCTTGTTAGACTGGTCAGCTTGAATCCAGTCTTGCAGAGGGTTTGAATTTGGTACGGCATCACTTCCGGAGTATGATGGCACGTCCTTCGCAAAAAATCAAGACGTCGTCTTTGTGTCTTTCAACTACCGTACGAACGTTTTTGGTTTCCCAACTTCACAGGAATTTTCCGCTCCGAATAACAACCTCGGTCTACTCGATCAGGAGTTGGCGCTCACCTGGGTGCAAGACAACATTGCCCAGTTCGGGGAGACAAGACCATGGTAACACTCATGGTACGTATAGTCCCCAAGAGATGCGCGTCATCATACCACGGCTGACTTTTGGTGTTTCAGGGCCAATCTGCAGGATCTTGGTCCGTCTCACTGGCCATCACCCGCCGGGAGCCGGATGTCACTCCACCATTTCGTGCTGGCATCATGCTATCAGGCGCGAAAGTTTCTACGTCCCCCGTACTTAACTTCTCGATATTTGATGCGTTTGCGACTGCCATGGGATGTGGGCAATCACCAGGCCCACAGCGGCTGCAGTGCCTCCGCAGTGTCCCGGCTTCCACTATACGAGCCTATACGAACGGCCCCAACAGTGGCGGGTTTACTCCAGGGGTCGACAAGTACGCGTTCTATCGTTCTATCTACCCAAGAGGAGCTATTCATGTGATTGATAGCGTAACATTCTTTGACGACCCGCTGCAGCGCATTCGCACAGGTCAGATTGCCCGTGTGCCCATTCTACTCGGGAATATGGAGGGCGACGGCACCGTCTTCACGTATAACATATCTGAGAGTATCTCTACATTTCTCTCCCAGTTTGGTTCAGTTGCAGGCTCCATACCCCCGATACTGTACGGGCGTTATACCCTGGGTTGAACGACTCACAAGTAATCGCTGGCGCAGATCGTGATATTACATTCCGGTGGTGCGTCAATTTTTCGGTTTAATATTAAAGGAAATACTAAGTGGCAATTACGATCTCAAAAAGTCCCGCAAAGCTGTGGAGTGATGCATTTGTCTCCTCATGTGGGATCAAGAGCGTGTACCGATATACTTATGGTACGTGCACAGCAATTCCATTTATCTCTGAGAGGCAGACGTGCTGATCTGCCTACGCATATAGGCGCAACATTCCCCAATTTGCAGCCATTACCGAATTTGGGGCATGGCACGGCTCAGAATGTAAGTCATCTATATCATAATAACGTTTTTTTTTTTACAATGATCATCATACCTTTACTATTTCATAGTGCCCATTCTTTTCGAGACTTTCAACAAATTGACGGCCACCTCTGCAGAAAAAGAGCTCTCGCAGAGCCTCCAGACTGCATTCGCAAACTTTGCCAAAAATCCAAACTCGTCGCCGGCGCCTCATTGGCCGGCGTACGAACCCGACGTCTCGGGGCCGGAATGCCAGTGCATGTACTCCCACCCTTGCAAAAATTGCGTATCAAGGAAACGTAGACTTTGGAAACTTTGTCCAGCCTGTTCAACCCAATTCCACGGTAAGCACGCAAAGTGGACGATGGAAATTTTCCTTCCGTTTATTTATGAATGAATTTCTCGCCCATAAACAGGATGGACCGTGCAGTTTATGGGACCGTTTGTTGGATTTCCGCCCTGAAAAGCTCGCTACCCTGCGTAAAATTATTCACGCAGCATTCACCAGTTCAGTTGGTGCGCAAGACGGTAAATCGGTTGTGTATATTGTTGGGTGGGCAGTCTGGCTGCGCTCGCGCAGGCCGCTCCGACCCTATTCCGACCAGGACCGCTTAGCATCTTATACCTCTTTCTATCTTGCTCGCGTCGCTCTTTTGATTGGGTACTCTACTCACTTCGGTCTCTTTCTTATTCCCCAGTTTGAACTAGCATTTTACTTACATTGCGCTCGACACATGCGCTCGTAGTTTTATCCTCGCCTTCGATTCCTTCCTTAGTACTTGCCATTATGCACCATGCGTCACGCTAGATCGACGCATGGTCGTTTCAAATTTTTGATCTTCTCGCACTCCCCCATAATAACCTCGCTTCACCTCTCTCCCTGGACTTAGATATCCAGTATTTAATCACGCGAGGACGGACTCTTATAATCCAGTTCACTTTCCCCAGTTCTGTTCTACAGTGCGCGCCCACAGGACCTGCCAACCCGGGCCGGCGCGCCCGTCGTATTTTTCCGGCCGGCCGGACAAGCTCTGTCGGACCGCCTTTACAGTATTTATAATCCAAACCTTGCCAGATCATGGCCCAGATGAATGCTGCCGCTGCTAGTGAAAACGTTTGTTACATTTGATTTCTCGATACTAACATCACATAACAGCAAGGGTAACGCCCCTACTAACAATCAATCACGTAAAAAGAACAAAGCTTTGTAATGGTTCAAGTGACACCGTTCGATTCTACCTCAGGCGTTTGAAACCGTATTCTGGCCAATGTTGGTCCTCAGTGGGACAACTTCTGTCGCAGGTGCAACCGCGAGCGGCTTGGCGGTTGGCGCGTCGATGGCCTTGGCAATGGCATCAGAGAGACCCTGGTCTACCGCAGCGAATACAGAGACTGAAAGGGTGTCAAACAAGGTTTGAAAACTCAGATACAGATAAGCTAGTGAGATAAAACTTACGCTGACGCGCTTTGATCTCCACTGACTTGGCGTTACGCAGATTGCCGGCAATATTCTGGATAAGGTGTTGACGATCTTTGTCATTCATGACCTTAGTGTACAGCACGCGAGGCTGCTCAAAATCAACTACAATGGTCAAACCGCGTCAGAGGCTAAGGTGTCGTATCTACGATCGTCGCACTCACGTTCACTAATGTCGTAAAGATGGGTGCGGGCATGGCCAACCCAGACTTCGTGTTTATACTCTTTGCCCGAGTATGGTTTGGGACGGTAGGTTAAGGGTGAGATGGTGCTCTGGTAGTTGGGGCGAGCGCCTTGGCTAACAAACGTCGCAGGCCCATCACGTTGGAAGTTCGCGACCGGCACAACGGGAGCATTGACTGGGAATTGTTGATAATTGACCCCGAGGCGATGACGATGAGTGTCGGGGTACGAGAAGAGCCGGCTTTGCAAGACCGGGTCGGCACTTGGCTCTATCCCAGGCACAGTGTGGGAAGGAGAGAACGCTGCCTGCTCGATCTCTGCAAAGTAATTTTGCGGGTTCTCATCCAATACGACCTTTCCGACGGGGCGGAGAGGGTAATCCTTATGCGGCCACACTTTGGTCAAGTCGAGGACATTGTAACGGAAAGCCTCGGCCTGCTGAGGCGTCATCGTTTGCTATGACAGATCACTGAGTTACGGAATTGAGGAGACAAGTGGTATGACCCTTACCACATAGACCGTCCACGACGGGTAACGTTTATTCTCAATGGCCTCAAATAAACCTTGAATGCCATAGTCTGGGCTCTCGCCCGAAAGCCTAACAGCAGTTTCATTGTCTAGGGTCTGTACGATCAAAATTAGATGTTTGGTCTGGGCTCCGAAGCACCATGGAATTACCTTGAATCCGCCATCCGCGCGGAGGTGAATCTGAACATAGACCCACTCTCCGTCCTCGCGAACAAACTTGAAGGTATGACCAGAGTAACCGTGCATGTTATGGTAACCGTCAGGGGTGCCACGGTCGGAGAACAGAATCAGAAGCTGGTGGATACTCTCAGGGTTCTGAGAAAGATAGTCCTAGCGAAACGTGAAATAAGTCTCCGTCGATAGAGTACAGGTGCTTTTAACTGGCGGCTAGAACAGACGGGGATAGCTGTCAACTCACCCAGAACATGTCGGCATCCTTCAGATGCGTTTGAGGATCGCGTTTTTGGGTATGGATAAAGTGTGGGAACTTGGCAGGGTCGCGAAGGAAGAAGACGGGGGTGTTATTGAATACCCAGTCGAGATTGCCTTCGTCAGTACGAATCTTGATAGCAAAACCACGAGGATCACGGGCAGTGTCTGCCGAGCCCGACTCGCCACCAACGGTGGAGAAACGAATAGTAGTGCGGGCTCTGTTGCCAACTTTCTTGAAGAGGGAGGCACAAGTGAGGTCCGTAATGTCATGTGTTACTTCAAAGTAGCCATGTGCGCCGGCGCCCTTAGCATGGACCTAAGAGATTCGGGATAAATTACACAGAAATATACCCAAGTATTACGGTACAGACGACACGCTCAGGAATACGTTCACGGTCAAAGTGAGCGAGCAGGTCAATGTGATGAAAGTCTAGGGGTGGTATAAACGAGAAGGGGTGATCAGTTGAGAGTCATAATCAAACGTCAAGAAAGGCTGGGACCTTGGAGGAGGAGAGGCCCATGGTGGCTGATCTTCTCAACCGCGTAGGGACGAGCAACGGGTGCACCATTAGAAGTAGTGTACACAGCGTTATCGTTGTTGGTGACTTGCTCTGAGGGCATACTAGTAGTTTGATGAGGATGAGGATGAGATGAAAGTCTCAGAATGGCAGGGAGGGCAAGCGGAATGTCTTATATATCATCAACATTTGGAGCTCTTGGAGCGCGACTGCCTGTAGGGGATACTCTATGTCCGATTTTACAAGACTCTGAGCCGAAAAGAAGAAGATGGGGCGCATACATGCCCCGGATTCCTGTCATAAATGCTGACAGTTTCAATTCATTTATAAATCAGGGCAACGCCATTGGTTACCGGTCACCGGTCACCGTTCCGTTGCATTCGCCGCAATCCCCGTGCTTGTCGGTCAACGACTGCGGTACGAAATGGCCGTGCGGTATGGCAGAGGAAGGCTAGAAAAAAAATAACTCCCTGGCGGGGAGTCGAACCCCGCTCTCGCGCGGTCAGCCAGAGTGACAGGCGCGTGTACTAATCCGATATACTACCAGGGATTGGAACACGTTGCGTTATATTATTTATTCGCTTGAAATACGGATGCACTTCCCACACTCAGTTATCTCAGTTGTCACGCGTCCCATGATGATGTTAAGGTTGTTGTCTGTGGTCACTCTCAGTGCTCAGTGTAACCATCTCTGATCCATTCAACTTGAATATTGGAAGCGTCGATTCCTAATCCATCACTGTCATATGCTCGTGATTAATGCCACTGTCGTCATGTCCTCGTGTCTTTGGGTCACGCGAATCTCTCTGTTGACATCGGACCGGACAGCATCCGAGTCATACTGATGGTACACGCCCACACGCGACACCATACGAATCACAACCTGTCAAATTTAACCTCCATCTTGAATGGGTTAACTGCGTGGTGCAATGGATTCTTGGCCGGACCGATGTGTGGTGGAGAATCGGGAAATATCTTCGCTTCGACCAAGCATAGGATTCCCAAGCCACCATGCATTCTACGGAGCCATTGACTTTCAGGATTCCCTGGGCGATTTTCTGACTCATCTAAACTACCCCTCTATATCCGCATCTGCCCTGTGCCAGCAAGCATCAGACACGCTAATACCATTTCGCAGCATCCCTGTGTTCCACAAGATCAAGTTTACCAGATGTGGGCACTCAGGAGAATCTGAGATATCCGATAGTGCACATGCTCGCCCAGAAGTAGTGAACCCACGTTCGCATGTCATCCCAGTGCGTTTTGACACTGTTATTGTCCATTAAGATAGCCTGCACCACCAGGGTTTAATAGGTAGACCTCATTCATATCCATATCGAAACAGCCTGAGACGTTACTAATCACAACACAGGGGTTCGCATCGCCCAGGTCCGTGTCGTGTTCCAAATCCCAAGAAGAGCCATCAACACAGTGGCTTCGTCATTGGACGTATCACCTCACCTCGCTTATGTTGAGTGGTTCTCACCATTTTCAGCAGCTCCAGATCCGAAACATCAAATGTATAAGTTAACAAGGACGTCAGAATGGCGCGAGTATAATCCGGGTGGATTCCATCCCAGGAAGTGTCCATCTGTTCCCTCGATTTGAAGCGACAACACCCCCAGAATGGAACTCATTTACACTGGATCATTGCAATAGTTTCTATGTAAGTCCATTCGCAGATATCGATAGTTACTTGCAACTCATTTAGATAAAATATCATATTGGTTTACAGTGTCTCTATGCTTAAATCTCGCCGCTTCTCGCGTAAATCACCTTCACAACCGTGGCGGAAGTGATTATTTCCTTTATTTAAATTATTAAACAGTCGTCTCTCGCTAGTGAGGGTTTAATTATACCGGGGAATTTTTTCCGATGACATGGACGGTCCTCCTGCTTCAGATAAAAATCACGGTACGGAACAGCCAACAATCATACCGGCCCTTTCCCCATGTATCTCTGGGCCATGAAGCAAAACCCACTCTTCATCTGCACATTTTTCCTTGTCTCCACCTCACTAGTCCTTGGTGTCTCTGCCAGCGCGGTACAAGATATCAGGCCGTTCGCATACATAGAAAACTCGCCAAAGTCCGTCTCTGATGCAAAGTCTCATGTCGTTCAGAAGCGTGCCAATGGCAAAGTACAGGCTGCCTATTTCGGTAATTGGTGCGTCCTATGTTGTCTTGAGCGTCTACATTCTGGCTCATTGACTAATTGAAGGACATTGATGGCGCTAATTTCCGTGCGTGACCACTCCTTTTCTAATAACCGACATGAAGATCTGATGCGACTGTCTCAAGAACCGACTGATATTATCCCCTCTGATCTAACACATATTATATACGCTTTCGCGGATGTGAACCCAAGTAGTGGGTCTATTTTTCTCACGGACCCATATGCGGATGAACAGGTAAGGCTTTCCCTCTCAAACTTGATTTGCTATTTCCAAGTAGTTTCAAGAAACACTTTCCTGGTGATACTTGGGGGAAAGCGGAAACAACATCTATGGTTGCTTGAAGCAGGTGTGTGGCTCCTTCCGTGCCTCGGTTCTCTGAAGAGATGTTTAACTTTAAGGCAAGATGTATCTCCTTAAATTAGCGTATCGGTGAAGATAACCTTTCTTATCACATTATTCTCTCTGAGAGGTCTGGCTCCAGGACGCTCAAGGTTCTGCTGTCAGTCGGTGGCTGGACGTACTCTCAAGACGGACACTTTGCTTTCGTCACCAACCCGACTCTACGCGCAACATTTATCGCCAGTGCCATCCAATTGATCAAAGATTATGGATTCGATGGAATGTGCGTCGCTTTTTTTGCTCTCGGATTTATTACGGTTTGACTTTGCCGCCCTCATCGTAGTGACATCGACTTTGAATACCCTAGTGGCGCCGCTCAAGGTCGTGCCTTTGCAAATCTTTTAACGGAGCTGCGCTCGGCTTTGGACGGGCTTGCAAAGAGCAACGGAGACACTGTTCCTTATCAGCTTACCGTGAGCCCTTTTTTTATGCTACGAGTCTCTTCTTGAACAAGGTTTTCTCCTTCAAGGCGGCTGTCCCTGCTGGCTACGAGCAGTATGCCAGCCTGCCTGTCGCTCAGATGGATTCGGCTCTGAATTACTGGAATTGATGGTATGAAAAGGTTTGAGCTGTCTTGCTCACGCGGAGGCTAATCAACTCTTCAGGCCTATGACTATGCGGGATCCTGGTCATCTTGGGTAAAAATTTAGTTTTTCTTCTCTTGACGCCGAAGTTTTATCGCCTACAGGCAGACAATCAGGCCAACATTTATGGTGGTGCCCGTACAAACGTCAGCACTGATCAGGCGATCAAATGGTATCTTTCTCAGGGAGCAACGGCTTCGAAAATCAATATGGGTGAGACACAAAATGGCTGGCTCCAATTCATCGCCCAATACCCTCTAATTCATTGTTTTACATATAGGCATTCCACTCTACGGACGCTCATTTGGCAATACTGCAGGCCTTGGTCAACCTTCTAATGGGGTAAATAAGCACGCTTTCCGAGATCTTCGCACAGGCTGCCAGAGGATGACATCTTTCCTTTTGGACTCTTTATCCCCCACCCACAGGTTGGACCCGGAACGGACATCTACTCGTATAACGCTCTGCCACTTTCCGGTGCGCAGGTATTTGAGAACACCACAGACGTGACTAGCTTTTCGTACGACGCGAGAAAGCGACAACTCGTCTCATACGATACACCCCATATTGCCGCGCTAAAGGCGAATTACGTCCAAGCGAATGGCCTGGCCGGGTCCATGTTTTGGGAGGTATGCCGTCCCCGTCCCCCATTTTCGAGACGAAGGAAGTGTGCTGAATATCTGGCGGTTAGTTGTCCACGGATAAGAAAGGACCTGACTCGCTTGTTGGAGCCACCGCCGGGGTATATGGTGGCCTTGACCAGACACCAGTAAGTCCGAGTCCGTCGTCTTCGCAGTTCTCATCACCAAATCTGGTACCTTTCTTTGATTCCAGAATCATATACAGTTGAGCACCGTTGATGCCATCTTGTCTTCACAACGCATGATTGACGATTGCACAGCTATCCCAATAGTAAATGGGACAATATCCGCAATAACATGGGTCGGGTTACATCCCCATCTACATCTCTCAAACCGGTGCCCACTTCTTCTACCCCAAGTTCGGGAGGCTGCGCAGGCGTGGCAGCGTGGAGTTCTTCAGTAAGTCATAGACTCAAAGTGTGTTACTCGAATTGACATTGACCTCCCGGACTAGATTGTCTACGAGAGCGGACAAAAAACTATCTACCGTATTTGTTTCTAATTTTATGTTTAAACGCTCACGATGCGAGATCATTTGCAGATGCCCATCTACGGATCGCAAAGTGGTGGACACAGGGAGATGTTCCCGGTGGTTCTGGTGCGTCCTATGTGTAGAACTCATAGATAAGTATACTCAATAATTGGGCATGTAGCCGAAGCCTGGGCTGATGATGGGCCGTGCTGACGGGTTCACGCCAGTGATAAAATGGCGGGACCTGCTGTATAGAATTTTGTCTTCCTCCGGTTCCCTTGTTCACCTATTCTCTCTCTTCGGCTCTGATCTTTTGCGTATCTGCCATTATGGATGTAGTGTTCGAGCCAATACGGAAATGATAAGGATATCCTGACTATATCATGCTTTTAGAGGTACAGTGACGAGGTAAAAATGACAGAATTTGGCCGCTCGAGCATCTCGGATGTTTTTTCGAATTTTTGCTGAAGTTCAACGTTGCCGATGACCTTTGCAGCCTGGGCCATTTGTCGGATGAGTTCTTGCAACCGCCGGAAAACGCGAAATAAGGTTGCCTTCGAATTGATCTGTGAGCTGCAGGGGATGCCTAAGGTTAACCAAAGACCAGGGCGAAGCGGTGAGCATTTTTAGCAGGAGAACTTGCCTTGCAAATTTCTGAGAATGACGCCCCCGACACCATTGCACCACTGCGTCCATGAGCTCGACTTTGAACGACTGGACGTATTCCTCCTCGGCGATTGGCAACTTGGACTCATGGCAGACTCTGGCGATGCGTCGCGCGATCTCCTGCATGACACGTAGTGGTGCCGCGAGTTCCTCCTTCAGCTTGGTTGTTGCTCACTCTAGACATAAGTCAATATCGGATCTCGGCTCCTTTTTCGAGGCACGGACCTTTCTGTGAAGACAAAGCAGCTGAGTAGCCCCGCGCAGTGCTCAGGAGCCAGCGGGTTGAATACGCCGTTGAAAATGAGCTCAGTAAGTAACAGCTCGTCTCCAGTGCTGATTTCGCATGCGACGCGACCCTTCATGTCCACAATATCATCTGCGGTTGTAAAACCTAATCTACGAAGTACCCGTTTACGAGACTTGAGTTCTTCCATCTGCAAAACATCGTGCGTCGCCTGAATGCGTTTTTTCAACGCACGGATGCGATCTTGCGCAGCGCGCTTTCTCGCGTACAAGTCGTAGAGCTCTGGTAAGCGCGAATCCTTGTGTAGCGGACTCGCAAACATCTTATGCTCCATAGTTTGGATTTTCTAATGGCAGATGTTATATCAGTAGAAAATCGATTATAGACGCACTCACCTTAACGAGAACCTTAAACTTTTCGTCCTTGATACCCATGTTTTCGATTGGATCGAGGAAGGGAATACCGTCAGGAGTCCGGCGTTGAACTTCAAGGATGCTCTTCCAGACTGTCTCGCGCTGGCCAATAGAACGCAAGTCTTTGGGCAAATGTATGCGTAGGTGGCTTATCCCATCGAGAGTTGATAGCAATACTGGCACAACCAAAGGCTCTCCTTTCTTCCCCGAGGGACAAGGTAACACACCAGCAGGGGCGGCCGTAATTGAGGAGCGATCTTTC
>JAGKRU010000213.1:0-35132 GCA_022884055.1 Russula griseocarnosa | reverse complement strand
AGGGGGGAGTCTACTGTATGTGCAACTTGCTCCGCAGGCCTGACGCCTGGCTCAGTCAGTGATCCAACAACGCAGAGTCAGAAAGGTGTCGGTCCTGTCCGAGTTGGACTTGAATCATCTGATGTTTCGGTATCTTTTATTCCCATAGCGACTATGAAAATCTCAGGCTCGAATGTGATGGCGATGGGTGAAGACCATATCACCTTTAAGGAATCCTGGAAGAAAAAATCTCATTTGTGTTTTCATCTTCCAGAAACATCAAACTCATTCTCCTTGAGCTCCTGCTCCCGGGCAACTGCCGTTTCTCGCTTTAAACTAGTATCTCTCCTCTCTGCTACTCCATGCAGTGCATGGGGCTCGTGACCAATATGACTTCTTGTTTTCGAATTCTGGTGATTGGCGCCTGGGAAGCAGTCAAATTATTATTGATCGAATACTGATTTTTTCAATTCGTAAAAAGCTAAGTCATAAGACCACAAGAAACGTGCCGGTAGTGGACTGTGAGCGCACGTGTACATATAACGCCCATATAGTTGAGCTTGCTACATATGTCTTGGCGCTTGATATTACTGCGGAAGTCAAAATTTGGCTTTTGAACGTACTAGAACATCAGTACAAGCTTGGAACACAACAGTCAGTTATACCAAACTGTCACAAAGGTCACCATATTCGGTACAATTTACAATTGAACATCCGCAGCTCAAGTTGTGCCAAAGTTCATACAACGATGTAACAAAACGGTTACGAATAATGGAATGATGATATAGTCTGCAGTGTGGGAACTGAATCAGTGGACGCAGCCCAACTCGGTCGGTCATTTACAATGGAAGGAGGGAGGGAGAAATTGTATCGGTAGCACTCTTCCGATGATTATGTCCTGCAGTGGGATCCTGCGGTTTTTCCTAGTATTGTGTCGATGACTTCATTTTTCAGTTGATGCCCCTAGATGTGAATACCTGTAATCGTGTGGGCCACCACGTTTTAAAACGAACATTGATTGGGATCATGTCTTTTTCAGTAATGTCGTCCAACGCTCTGCTTTCGTGCAAAGCATTTGCCGCAATCAGGAGCATTTGAACGGCCTATCCGGGTCTTCATCCGAGTAGGCGGATGATGCTCCTTCATATCCCACAACAGTTGACAAGGAGAGATCTCGGTGAGGTCAACAATATCTACAAGTTGGGCACCATGTCAACAGGTAAGTACTGATGATCTGGACGAAAAAGCGCCCATTTACACGTGATCCGGCCACTGGTTAAGCTAGTTATGAGTTGTGACTCGTGTCCGTATCTGCAACGTTGGGCCGGATCATTACATGATAAGCATGGTTGAGCCAGATTGAGAGAGAGTGCCGCATACCGAAGGTTGGAAGCCGAAGGTTGGAAGCCCTGATCATCTATTGTTGTGGGGACGTCTTGGGAAGTGGAGTAACGCCTTGGGAGGTGGGGTAACAGAACAAAACCGCCGTCGGTCACAAAGGCGCGGATCACAGTCCTTTGAGTTGAGCGGGCTCACTAGCGCCAAGATTAGCCTAGTTAAGAGTAAAGGTGACGGTGCCAACCGCACACTCCCGGTCTCGAACATTACGTTGACATATCGAATGATTTCTCCAGAAGGCAGTAAGAAATAACAAACCGTAATGGCAAAGAAGCAGAGTTGGTTAATTATGGACGGAAGGGCGACTGGGGGGCATCTGGAATTCTAGAAAGTGTCAGTGAACTCCTCTCATCGCGCACTCAAACCGTTGGCGCACTTTGGGCGCGGCAGCGCGCCGTTTCAAGCTCCGGTCTCCCACACGCGAGATGACGCTGACGTCATTGTCCACCACTCGTGGACTCAAAACGGTCATTTTCAAATTGGTCTCTCTCATCGACTTCCACCCCTCAACAGACAAATCTTTTAGTTGGCACCACTAGAGGCGCATCCGAATGTGGTACGAGACATTAGATCCACCAGACTGGCTACGGGACGGTTTGGGGGTTGGCACAATCGGCCGGTCGACCGGCCTTCGTTCTATCTTTTCGTACTTAAGCAATATCAAACCCTTCGCGTCTTGTCACCCTCCTCCCAAATCCAACAGTACCCACTCCTTTTCTCGCCATGAGGGAAGTTGAAGCCCATTACTTCACGAATCATACCCTGTCTGCCTTTATGAGAGGATGTACAGACTCTTCGAAACGGGATAGCCTTGTATACCTTCACGACTTTCAAATAAGTGAAGCGGTAAGTCCCAGGCTACTGTGGCGCACGTTCCGGTCGATCTCATTAATTTCAATTCACCGCCAGTCCGGTCCAATCAGGGAAGCGACAGAGGTTCAACACCACACAACGAAAGCTTCAACCCGCGGTACGTAGGGCTCTCAATCTGCTTGGGGCACACTTATCTGATGTAACGATGCGAAAAGTCGACATCACCGGACGCCAAGGTGTTCCACCTGCTTCGACAAAGGACTCAACATACATTAACGTTGCAGATGCTGGTACAACTGAATTATCGTGCCACGCTACTTCGGGCAGGAGTCATCAAGGCACGCCCGTCGACATAACGCCTAACTTCTCCTTATCGCCAACTGATGTGGGGTATGAAGAAGCATCACCTACTAGTCGGGTGAAAAACCTGGGCGACTATTATTCCAGTGTACTCACTGCCCCAAACGTAAACCTTATACACAAAAGCAGGTCCTTATGCGACATTATCGAGAGAAACACCAACCCGGTTTTGAATGTTCGCATCCCGATTGCGATTACAAATGGACTCGGAGTCGTTCTTCCGAGTACAGAAAACACCTCAAGAAGAAGCATAGACTCGAAGATGACAAAATCGACGAGATACTAGGGGTGTCCGCAAGGCGCCGTGGCCGCAGGGGCAGAGTCATCGAAAGTGATCTACCACCACACGTTTCGCCTCCTCCCATTGAACACGACCGACAAAATCTGGCTGAACCTCAGCAGCACCCACTGATGCTACCACCCCTTGCATTGAGGAAAGTTGCGCACCACGCCTCCCCGCCTCTCGTACCATCTGTGGCCTACAACCTCGGCTTGAGCATGCAGAACCAGAAATCACAACAACCGAGCACGAAGATTCAAGTGGATTAAAACATACTGCTGCTACCCATGCTCCTTCAGCGTTATTGTCCGAAGAAGAGTTTGCCCTGCTAGTGAGACATTTGAAAATTCCCATTCGAAAGGGCCGGATTCGGTTCGTACATGCTTTTTTATATGCGACATATTTGATAGACTCTGCTCTCAGATTTCCGTCAGTCCACCCGGGGGATCCACTACTGCCAACGACATCCTACCCAACCCAGGGATGCTACATATCCCCGCACTCCCCTCTCCGGTTGGTGGATATCATACCAACCCGGTTTCAGGAATCCTATGATTGGGTTGTCTAGATCCGCAGACCTTATTTATACCCCGGTTGCGGACTATTGTGGGATCGGGACAAACACCTTCGTCGCCTCGGACGGATGCCGCGTGGACACTGACCAATGCAAGCTCTTGGTTGGGCCCAGTTGGGGGTTTAGAACCTATAAAACAGAACAGTGTTTCCAGACTGACATCCCGTGAGTGTAGTCTGGTTTAGGATCATGCTGAGAATTATCGTTGTGTCTTACCTCTCCTCATCACCGAGTCGTCATTGGAAAGGCTGGTGGCGGCCCGCCTCTCACGTTTGAATTAGTATTTATCGGCTCTATAACCGCTTTGTTTACATCGTTGTATGGAATTTAGCTCATCTTGTTGTTATATATAAGGTGTTTTGAATGTGATGGCTCCAAAGACAGATTCGCATATGCGCATGTTTCAATGTTTCAACCATTGGACGAGGCTCGAGGCTCGTACCGCCCTGGTGCTCTAGTATGTCCAAAAGCCAAGACTATGCTGGCAGTCTGACAAATTTGACCGTCAGTGTAATCAAGCAGGGAGAAACGAGGCAGCGCAACAAGGAGAAGAAATCGATCGACAAACTGGACGAGAACCAACAAATGTGTGTAAGTTCCGAGTCTAGTGAGCGGCTCACTGTGGCACCGTCGTTGCTTACTGTCCCAACCGCGCCCTATGCTCTATTCACCATTTCACCAGTGCCGTCCAAAGCCGAGCACGATCTACCTTTCAGGACATCTAGCACAACGACACCACCCGTCTTCGCCTTCGCCACCCTAACAATGATGATGACAACGACAACGACGATGATTGTCGGGCGCAAGAACAAGCGCAACAGCAATGATCCCGCAAAGGGCCTCAGGACTCAGGCTGCGACGCCGACCGCACCCAAATGGGACTCCCAGATCTTACACGCCACACCTCTACCATTGTGGCCGCAGTCGACGCTGTACTATCACGATCGGCCTCGGGCACTGGCATATTCCTACCACTCAACATTCTCAAGAAACACGAGTAAACAATGAAGTAGAATTGCCTTTCAAAATGGTATGATTCCCCAAGCTATCTTAGGTTGTACTGTATGCGCGTTGACGTGGCCTAATTCCGCACACGCAGCTCGCCCAACCGCGTTTTCAATCCATCTTCACCTTCCTGTCTCAATTTTCACCAAAGCCTGCACAAGTGGCATCAGAGCCAATTAGAGACTGATCGTCACCCGTCAAATGATCCATTGATTCCATTCTCTGTGTTTGTTTTTAATATAGTAAACCCCATTTCAGTTGATCGCTGAGGCTCGCAAGTTCAAGGTGGCGTTTACTTGTACAGCAGATAAGGAAGGGTGTCCCGGCCCACCCTTCTGACCTAGGTGGAAGTCAGCGAGCACAAGCTTGAGCACAAGGTGAGTAAGCTCTGTTACATTTCACTTCACCCACTCCCCCAACAGATCTCTTGATCATTATAGTTTCGACGCGAAGCGCCTTATTATGATCATAACACACGCTCGCAGGACCAACACGCCCATAAGCTTCTACAACCTCTCAAGAGCTATGAAGCCCCGCCCGCCGCTCTACCAGTTCCTCCGATTCTTCTGCTCCTGCTCACGCGCGTGGGCGGATAGACACCGGTAGAACTCTATAACCTGGAAATGCAGCTGCCAATGCAATCACACAAGGGTGGTACCCCCCTGGGCGACTGTCTTCTCAATCCCAAGGCGATACAGGTAAATTCAACGTGGTTCCTCTTCGGCGTGCGTACCCTCACCTTCTCATCCCCCGTTTGCTCCTTTCTTTCTTCGCCACTAGTCATATTTCTCCCTATAGTCGGAATAGCTGGTTGGGATCAGGTCAGAACGTTGTTACCCCCGCCGAACACATGCCCATGGCGAGGAACTCGATGACGCACTTCTGCTCCCACATACTGTCTACCAAAGTCTTTCTAGACAAGGCCATCGATGGCGCGGTGCGTAATGTGTCCGGTCGATTTGCGTTTACGCCGCTAGATACTCTGCAAGACGCTACGGCAGCAGGGTTACAAGCACCTGCGTACTACTGTGGTTGGAGGACGTAGGTGTGGCAGTGATGCGAACGCAAGCGCGACGACGACTCGTTTTTTTGGCCCCAGCCCGGATCCATGTCGATAATATATTCCATGTAGTACTTTACTATGCAAATATAATGTCCATCTCCATGTGCCGTTCATACCCTATCCTTATGGGATGTCGGCCTGGTAACCCCTGTCTGTTCATCTGGTTCTAAATCCCCAACTGGCCCCAGCCAATGCAATCCGTCCTTCGGCTAGACAGACGGAAACCTGAGAGCAGAGTCTATCATATATGTCGCATATAAAAAAAGCATGTACGAACGGAATCGTGCCATGAATTTGATATTCCCTTTGCAGGGCAAAGTCTTCTTCGGACAATACCCAGGGAGCCTCGGTAGCAAGATAATGTTTCAATCCACTTGGTAAATCTTCGTACTCAGTTGTTGTGAATTGGGGTTCAGCCAGGCTATGTCGGTCGCGTTCAATGGCGGGAGGGAATTGTGTCACGTTCGTAATTGTCGGCATTGTAAGCTCGGGCTGCGGATCGTAAGCCACACACGAGACAGCCGGCGTCAGTGACTGCGGCAGGGGTTCATTCGAACTCGTTTGATGGTATTGTGGTCCCTGTAGGCGGTTTTTTGTCATGGTGGTCCTGCGACGGTACTTTGTAGCTTCGGCTAGTGCTGTGGGGACGTGGACATCAGGATGCTCTTTCTCGAGGTGCTTCTGCAACTGGTAGCGGCGATGCCACTTGAAACCATTGCAATGCAGACACGAGCTGATTTCGTGCACATCACGGTAGTGTCGTGTAACACCTGCCTCTGGGCGAAATCTAGCCCGCAAGTGCTGCACAGGTATCGGGCTTGACCAGGTTTCAGACGCGATGGCACTGCTGCGGCAGGGCGGCATGTCAGTGAATGCTCGTTTGGCAGCCTTTAATACACGGAGATTCACACGACACCTGATTTATCGGTACTCCCGATTCACCCCTTGCCAACTCTTGTGCAGGCACCAACAGAGATTCTACAGCACTCCCAGAATTTGGGGACACGTCCCACGGAATGGGACCGGACTGTAACGATGAATTGAGATAAATGTGATTGACCTGAACTCATCAGCGGACGCGCGCCACAGTAGCTTGGAGTTGCTTACCCTTCGATGACTGGTAAATCCTGAGGGCATGCAGGGCTATCCATTTCAGAAGGTCGAACCATGCACTACTCACAAAGGTGGGCTCGGACGGGTTATGATTCGTGGAGGAATAGGTTCCAACGTCGCACATGGCGGGGAAAAGGAGTGGCTACTGTTGGATGTTGGACGAGGGCGACAAAATGCGAAGTTTGATAATGCAGAACGGACCCAAAAGATCTCAAGTACTCAACGATTAAGGAAGCAGGACGAAGGCCGGGTGACCAAATCCCAAAACGTGGCCGTAGCCAATCTGGTGGATCGAATGTCGCGTGCACCACATTCGCGAAGGGTTTCTAGTCGTACCGACTCAAAAATTTGTATGATGAGAATGATCGATCTGGAGATAAGAGCGTACCGAGTTCGTGTGCGCTTATCTCGCCGGTAATTTGAAAATGGCCGCATCATTCGGTACGGAGTAAACTCGGTACGCGAGAAATCTGGATCTCCGGTTGCGTTTCCTTCCATAATTACCCGGCCATCACGGTTTGCTTTCCCTTGAAGTCCTGTTATTACCTTCTGGACAGATTATTCGAGTGTCAACGTAATGTTCCAGATCGGGAGTGTGCATGCAGGACTGAGCGCCATGACACACGTGACTTGAATCGTACCGAGCCTCGTTGCATATTGCATATTTGATTGTACCGAACTCATTGTTCCCGAACCAGATGCTCTAAAGGAGAACGAAGCTACTACTGATCTCCGTATACTATTTTCCCATCTCCGCCCCGAAGCGTGATCGCACCTCTGCCCCTGATGACCTCCGAACATTGCCAGTGGTTTGGTGACGGCTTTTACATTACCGAAATAGTTCGCCCCCAGCGTGGACACCCCGGAAATCCAGGAGGTGCTTAGCCTTATCAATTTATCATCGGAGCACAGTCTCAGATTCTCAGCCCTGTCCGTTCATACCGTGTGAACAAGACAATTGAATAGGATACAGCGAACTACACCTCGCCCAAATGAATCCTCCCTCGCTGAATCTCTGTTGGAGTACCGTCTACATTTACATTGCATGAAGTAGGGGTAGGGAGATCGCAATATCGGCCCACCTCCCGAACGTTTTGGGGCAGGCAGGGTCTGACTGGTCACTAGGTCACTGCCAGTGGCCTCGCGCCACACTTACAATTAGCTGAGTCCGGCTTTATCGCCCAATTTCACCAGACCACCAGCACCATCAGAATTACACAAGAGCAGAGCGGTACAGATCAAGAGATGCAAGTTTACGTTGTTCTTTGTGTGCAGAACACTATGTCTTGGTGCTACTTGAGGATCTGGGCGAGTTTGCGTGGAACGACTGCCGAATCCCACGGGAAGATACGAGTCACACATTCTCTCAACATCGATGCATATCGTGATTATATGCACGTTGAACTGGTTGTACACCGTAAGTACGCCCTCGCCTCGCGCAGCTACCGTATGCGGGAACTAAGAGTCCAGAACTCTTCACCTGGGGGGCGGCCGGTCAGTACTATGCGGGACGCAGTAGAAAAAATAGGCTATACATGTGATGGTGAGGTAGGTCTCAGAGATCTCATGCATGTTTAAGGGATACCCGTCTACTCCTGTTTGCTATTTTGCGCAGGCGGCGGCTGTAATAGGCGCTCAGAGCGTGATAGGCATAATAATCAACGAAGTCCCGGTTAGATGTGTAATTCTCGGTCCATTGACCGCCGGTACTCCATGAGGATGTTGAAGCCGGGCGCAAAGATGGTGCAGATGCTAGGATGAGAAGGACACAACGAGTATCGCAATGGGTTCTATGAAAGAGCACGATAGGACAGCCGAGATTGATTATAATGAATTCACCTTGATGGGGAAACAAACGAGAGAAAACGTACTGAGACATCGTCATATTATGAACATACGATCAAGTTTCAACTACTGTACGACATAATGACGGTTGGAGCGAATGAGTTCGTCTGGACTCTGGAATGCCTGCGGGCAAAGTCGTACTGTCAAAAGAAGGGTGAATGGGTGAAGAAAGGCGGAAGAGCGGGCCCATGGCCGCCGTTGCGGAAGTTTGCAGAGGTGACAGGACTTTGAGTTGAGTCATGTGTCAGTCATATGATGCTTTCCCACGCCACTTCAACTCGGCCTTCGGTGATTGAATATTGAATGCGGAGGGTGCGAGCGCCGATGACGATGACCTCTGGGCAGCCTCAGGTCACTCTCAGGCTCCAGATCCGCCGTCTAAGACTCCCGGTCTATTCCAGTTCTTCTCCAATCCCCCAACTCTCCCTCAATCAATACACCCTGGTGGCACCCGCTTCGACCATAGACGCTTTTGCAGCCATGACATCATCTTCTTCCTTCCATATTCCGTCCCCTTTTAACAGGAGTCTTTCAGACATCAATCTTACGCACATCGCCCTCACTTGACCACCACATGCATAGGGCGTCTTGTTGTCCCGTCTCTCCTTCCCGATATTTGCTCAAGTGTAGCATGCGAATGATAATCGTCTTCTTTTATCACGCGGGCTGTCCCCAGACTCGGATGACACATTTATCCCTCTGCTATTGAGGATCCCGTAAATATCTGGTATACCTGCCGCCGAAGCCCCCAACCTTTGATGCATATACCCCAGGAGGCATACCAGATAGGCCCAGGTTGCATTCGGCCTCATGTACCCTGTTTACATGGTGAAATGTGACGACGCAATGCGTACCATTTGCCGTCGTGATATGATCGCACGTGCACGTGAGCCTAATAGTTCTGTGATACGGGAAACCACGCAAACCTCATGTGCAAAATACTGTAGCTCACATTCTCTATATCCTTCTTTCGGCCGCGGCCAGCGACTCCAGTCTCCTGACGATGCATCACCCAACTCACTTCGCTCAGTCTGGCAATTTTCTTGCACCTTTACTTCAGCATCGCACCTGGACATGGAACGACCGTCCAGTCTTCATGGACTTCCACCGGCTACTTCGCCGAATCTGTCTCTTAACTTTCTCCCCTACTTTTCTTGCCCCCGCACTTTGTACCCTGCTATGTCTGATCACCTGGTTCTGCATGCGGTCAGTGTTCTCCGGAGGTCTTGTACGTCCTCCTTTCTTTATCCTTTCCTCGATTTGTTATCATGTTTGCATGTCCTTTTGACTAAAGTGTGCAGATCAAAATTGAAAAGGTTTACGGAAGGGGAAAAAAATCGTTATAGTAATTTTTTTTATGATTGTGCGGCGCCACACGAACTCAAGGTTTTCTGACCTCCTGACTACAGCCGTTTGCATTATTCTGTGAAAACGCGTTTTTGCGTTTTGTTTGTTTTGGACAAATAGTGTGACAAGCGGCCCGCCCTTGCCGCTTCCAGCCTTGTGGGTGCTGAGTTAATATGAATTTATTCGAATCTGTCACATGGTCTGGTTGTGGCAGCAGAATATGAGAGACACCTAGTCGCGCTGGATCCGAGGTTGAGTAGTTCAGTGGTTAGAGCACCTGGTATATGCGTAAGGAGCCAGGGGGGGCCCTTGGTTCAAATCCGCGTGCTGGTCACTTTTTGTTTTTTTTTTTTTTTTTTTTTTTTTTTTTTGGAAAGCGCTTTTATTCTGTAATACTATTTTATGTACTTTCGAGATAAAGTGCTAGGTAGTGAGTGAAATGATATCAGCCCTACATAGCGCGCTGTAGCCAGCCTTGTGTGGCCGGATGAGGAAAAAATGCATTTAGGCACACCCTATGATTAGGGTAGTGTGGGACTCAGGTCGTGGAAACTTTGCGGGTTTCACGCTCCACTACCCACTAAAACCTCTCTGTTGTTTATCCAATCTGGAAGTCTCCTTGTTTACGGAGTAGGGTTCCCATGTGTTTTCTTAGGTTCATGTAGTTTTTGTCTCTTTTTGATCTTGGCCGTGATGATTCGGTCAGTGACGACGGTCACACGTTCGTCAATCGTTAATGCATTAATGGCTTGTAGCCATCTCCCTCGTATCTGCGGGTCAGTGGTTGGTTCGTGCCTTTGGCTCTCATATGCATATTAATCGTTTCTTTGTTTCCCTTTGCCATCTCCCCCTCGCGTAACTTGGCAGGCCAGGTGGCCTGTTTCCTTAGGGGGGGGAGGGAGAGTCGGCACGCACAGGGTTGCATTGTCAGAATGGTTTTATTTCGCTCGGGCTCATTTGGTTAACATTTTCGGTGGTGGAGACAGGCATGGGCCGATTTAGGGGGATGACAGCGTGTTCGGATTATTGTCTTTTTGGGCGGGGAAGGGGGTTTCCGGGGTTGTAGTATTCAAGCCATCAGTTGGTCCACTTGCTAGGGTTTTACCTGGTTGCATCAATCACAATCATGGTGTTTGTTCATTTGAGTGTGTATTCGCGGGTGTTTAGGCCATTTAGGGGCGGGTATCATCAGGAAAACGTCATTTCACTTATTTCATCTTAACCCCATCTTAATCCATCTTAAATAAAAATTAAGTAAATTTAAGTAAAATCCGATTAAGACGGTCATTACTTAAATTCCGGAGATTCGATTCCTGAAACTCACTTGACACAACTTATATTAAGTATATTAAGCCTTTAAGCCACTTTCAGAGAACGAAAATGATATCCAAATTAGGTAAACAAATAAGGCAAATAAGCGGATCTAAGCCACTTTCAGAGAATTAAAAATGATAGATTTTATAAGCGAATAAGGTGACTAAGCACCTAAGAACAACGCGCATCAAACAACTGTAGAGAAACGACACTTAGACTGGCAAGGGTAGCATGTGTGGACGGATTTAAATTTGTAGGCCCGAGTTGAATCGAGCAGATAAAAATGGGAAAGCCGTCCTAAAAGGAGTGATGTAAAAAAAGTCCAGTTCAACTTGAAGTCACCAATGACCGCGACAAATATGAACACGAAAAGCACTGGCGCACTATAACAATAAATGAAGTGAGCACATGTTGATTGAGCATAACAGGACTTACACACATTAATCCTCATCATCGGAAAGATCAAGAATGCGGCGGCGTGGGCATTCAGGCTCATCGTTGTCCATCAACGAGGCACTAGCAGTTGCCAGTGACGATTGAGGACGGTTGATCTTGTAGTATTTGTATGCTTCTGCCCGGATCTTCTGCCGCGACTTCTCACGAAGGTCTTCTCGAATCATAACGAGGTATTCCATCGTTTTGAGACCCCAGCTTGCAAAGGAGAACGCAGTGTCTTTGTACGATTCCTTGCCACTTGCCTTGTTGATGACCTTAGTAAACATGATCAGCTTGCCAGATTCCTTCGACACCCGGATCATGTCAACTGTGATCACCCCGATTTTACATAATGTGAGAGCGCGGGCCACCTGTTCATAACAAAGGTCAGAATTGGCTACTACTATAATAAAAAACGTACAGCGGCTGCAGAAAGTGCAAGAGCACCAAAGGGATATGTGTCTGGTGAGTCTGGGTCCCCAAGTTCTGGAACGTTGATGGATCCATGAATCGCAGAAAAATGTGCCGCAAATGTTCTGACTATCAGCGGACTACGGAATGGGCCTGCGTACTTCTGCAAAGACATGTTAGTGTGCTGCACATGCAAGAGTGAGAGAGTTACCTTCGGATCATCAGAGTCTGTATTTGAATACAGAAACATATCGTCCTGAAGAGCTATGCTACCAAATGACTGGATGTCTTCATTGCTATTGAGCCCAGGATCGGAATTTATTACGTCTGCAAGGATGGATACAGCGGACGATGCGATCACACTGTGGTATGAATCACACAATCGTTGATGTGTCTATTTTCGAGTCAACATATGTCATAAAAGTAGAGTGAGGTACTTACAACAGCTACAGCAGCGTCGTTCATGTCATCGACGTTGGCCTTACTATAAACAGCATCCCATATATTAAGCAGCGCATTTTCAGCGTCTTGGCTGGCGATATTCCACGGGTTTGAGGAGAAAGCCGTATACCAGAATACTGTAGGGATGAACTTCTTCCGAAAGTAACCCTTATCCATACAACCCCTTGGGAGGTCTCCATTCACATATTTTCTGGACCTTCGGGTTGCATTGGGTTTTGGCTCTTCGCGTCGTTTTAAGACGCGTTCAACCTTGACAATGCTCTGCCACCATTATTGCAATCAGTGAAGATGGTGTAGATAGAATAAAAAGCTTACATCATTAGTCACACGTTTCTTTCCTTTGAAGGGGCTCGACCTTGCAAATTCACCTTCAGGACCATCCAGCTCATATTCATCGGCAAGGCCCCCACAACCATCATCATCGCATCGTTCAAGTTCTTCGGCTTCTTTGTCTTCAAGGGCAGCGACTACAGTTTTGTTGAAGGTGGCATTGGTCGTTGTTGACTTGAGCAGAGTAGTGGACCTGCTCCGAACACTGCCTGCGGAACAAGTAGTGCCACCATTTTTCAAAGCGTTGACACCAGCTGCGCGTTCAGCATCAACGGCTTTCCTCCAGTTATTGATGACACCAGAAGCCTTTCTTTTTGTATCTCCAGGCTGTGTCCTGCGGAAATGATAATAGAGAGTCGTTTCATCAAGCGTTAACATGGTGACAGATAAAATGATGTCGCTTACTTATTGATGACACTGCCATCCTGAGGGCCGGCTAAGTCCGCATTCGCATACGTGCGACAAAGCTTCCTCTTCGTATCATGAACAACAGCATGCGCACCATTTTGAACTTTAACTGCATCCCTAAATGATGGCTTGTCAGTACGTGCTTTCTTCTTGACTGGTGTCTCATCTTCGACAGATAGCATGTCATTGGTATTGCTGTCACTATCCAAGCAAGTAGGCTGATATTCGTCCACTGGCGCAGAACCGGAAGCTGGGCGGGATCCATCTAAGGATTCTGAGCTTTCGGCCACAAGAAGGGGGTTGCGAGTGGTACCGCAAATTTTGCTACGTGTATTGGAGAGAGCTGGACGGGGAGTCTTGTCAATTTCATCCTCGTTAATTTGTCTCTCAATGGTGGCAACACGTTCAACTGCCTTCTTCGTTTTTAGGACTTTTGCCTCCTTTGCCGCCTCTTCCTTCTCCCTCGCGGCCTTCATTTCCTCCTTGGTACGTCGTTTTCGCTTCGGGACTTCATTGTTGCCAGGATGCGTTACTGCATTTTTTGGTCGTGTTGCCATACGGTGGGACGCGTCCTTGTCAGCCATGTTTGATAGGGGTGGATGTGGTGGGGGTATATGAGAAGGTATGTGGGCAGTGAGAGTCGTCAGCGGGATTCAAGTTGATGTGTGACGTGTCAACGACTGTCAAATAGTGGTGAATTGAACGTGAAACGAGTAGAATTTCCAACCACGGACTGGCCGGCAGCATGAATACATTTACGGATTTACCGACTCAATACAGTACCTGTTATGGCTGCTGAAGACGATATACATGCTGTCCCATCTATCTACGACAAAGATCACCAGGATCCCACTTCCTGAGTCCGTAGCAAGCCTTTCTGTTGTATCTTCCGAGCTGTCAGTCTCTCCTTCGGCTATAGGATCCATCCCGCCTCTCTTGCCAGGAGCTTCCTCCATTCATTCGCCGGAGACGCTACTGATGATATCACTAAGTTACTGCCGTCAGTCACCAAGTCGACCCCAAGCACCCTTATGTAGCTTCATCCTGCAAGTCCTCAAGCGCCTCCTAGTAGTCCTTCTATCCGAAGGTCTTTGTGGGCACCCGAAACAGATGACATCTACAAATCATCAATTCTAGCGGCACCCCCTTCGATGCAATCCATATCTTTTCCTGAACCTCAAGACATCTCATTTGATACGTCTATCTTATGGCCCACAGCCTCTAACGCCGACAGCAATTGTATATGTATCAGTCTCTGCATTCACCTCGGTCCCTTCCTTCTATGAGTCCTATGGTTCGCTCTGCTTTGTTGCGAGTTCCATCGTCCACGACAGTGGTAACACCGCCACTGTCTTCTAGAACGACTTTGGTTGGTTTGACTACTAGGACTCCCCCTACCATTTCGACAGTTTCTTCCATCTCCATGAGTACATGCATCCTGGAAGGGTCCGTTTCTGACTTGGAAGAAGTTTCAATGGGGCCATCGCTATTATCCACACAGATTTCCAGAGCAGTGCGTTTTCGATTAGTCTCATGCGACAAGACTTAATGTTACTTCACAGATTTCACTGGGTAGTATCCTATCAATCATTCAATCTGCTCTGACTTGATAACCATACCATCGGAGAGACCACCGCCTGAAAGGTCGTCATCGGAGAGGCGTGTAATCATCACAGATGACACCAACCGTCTTCTTCAGTATCTTCATAAGCTAGAGGGCTCCAGACAGCGTGACGATCAAGACATTCATGATTGTCTTGAGGAGATTCAGAACGAACTTCATGGTCCTACTGATTACATTCACAAGAAGGAGGGACCAGCCGTCCTCTCTCCAGCTCAGTTCAAGGACCAGTCTGTTGTTCAGCCTTCGCCTCACGAAGCGCATCTGGATGAACGACGACGAGGATGCAGCGCGGAAGAAGACTTGAGTGGCACTATAAACCATGCGCTCCTCTGAGCTACCCATCACCGGCACTCCGACTTCTTTGAGTGATACTATATCATCTTATCATTCAGATGACTTCAGCTTGATGGAATCTGAGCCGTTGTTCAACAACCACCTTCTCTCTCATCTACTCCCATATGTTCTTCCGCTCCGTCATCTTCAATACAGTCATCCCTGCCAAGCTCTCCCCCAAGACTCTCCGTTTGGCCACCGTGACGATGAACAGACATGAAAGGAGGAGAGGGAGGGAGACTAGTGATGCACGAGAAGCCGCCTTCGCCACCCATATCACAGTTCCCTCCCTCATCGGGCGAATATCTATTTCAAACTTCCACAGAAATCACACAACGACCTCCCCCTACCTCCGCGGCTTAATAGAATCTGAGCCGTTTATTCAACAAACACCTTCTCTCTCATCTACTCCCATATTTTCTTCCCCTCCGCCATCTTCAATCCAGTCAATCTCCGTCGAGCTCTCCCTCATCCAGGACTCTCCCTTTGATGCCCATATCACAGTCCCTTCCGTCATCGGGCGAATATTTGTCTTGGACTTTCACAGAAATCGCACAATGACCTCCCTCTACCTCCACAGCTTAATGGAATCCGAGCCGTTTATTCAACAACCACCTTCTTTCTCATCTACTCCCATATCTTCTTCTCCTCCGCCATCTTCAATACAGTCATTTCCGTCAAGCTCTCCCTCATCCGGGACCTCCTTTGATGCCCATATCACAATCCCTTCCCTCATCGGACAGATATCTGTCTCGAACTTCCACAGAAATCACACAACGATCTCCCACTGCCTTCGTATCCCCTAGTCAGTCTCGAGCGAGCGTGACTGTCATGTTATGTCCCGTCCCTATAGGACGCCAACCCCAGCTTGGCAACTTGGACCACTAGCAGACGGCGTTCGCAAGTGGCACGTAGATCTTGGCATTCCCAGCTTCGGAAAAGCCCTCCTTAGCGAATTAGAGTCCCTTCTTGAAAAGAGAAAGGCCAAATGGCTTGAGGAAGCCATGTACCGTACGTAGTGAACTGCACGGGTAACCCCCGGTACTTTTGGTTGTACCCGGACCCAGACCCCCTGACAACCCGGACCGGCTTGGGGGGTATGGGTTTTTGGCGGGTACAGATGGCTGGACCCCAGGGTTTACCCATACCCGTACCCGCAGACATGTCCCACAGGTTTTTTTGATAATGGCAGAGTTATGATGAGGTGACGTTGCCAGAGATGGTGCACGTGTGTGAACAAGGATGCGGCCAAAGGAAGCGGTGCGTCTGATGCTTGACCACTGTTCAACCTCACGAACACAATGCACATGTCAATTGACAAGTGGCATGTGTCCGTGAGGTGTTGCAGATGCTCGAGCGTGGTTACGACCACTGGTTCAAACTACGAGTGAATAGTTCCTGAATGGCTGTGGTATTGGCCAGGCAGGTCGCAGACTGCTTATGTCCTACAGGTGGAACTGAGCATAGGGTTACAGAAGGACAGGACTGGAATGAGAGGACGCGCGCATGATCGCTGAGACTCACTCGACAAAGAGATGGGAGTTCTTCTGTTGCAATTGTCGGACAGTGCACTGTGAATGGTGGGGTCAGTGCCTCCGTCATGGGCGGCACAAATGCACGTACTTCGACCTGGGATACGACGAGTTAGCGGATAATGCCTGTAGAAAACACAAGAGAGCGAACAGACGTCTCGGGAAGATACTTTGCCACGGAAAATGGTCGCCGCGGTCACGAAGCGTCTGTAGGCTCCAAGGTTCTTCCGAGATACAGGTATATTACCGACCCGTAGCGTGGGTCACATGCAACTAGAAGACTTTTACGATCAAAGAGGCTAGCGATAAAATGTCAAGAGGACTCTTCTTTTCCTCATAGGGTGATGCACATACGCGCTAGTCAACTCGGGGACTGAGATACGTTGGAATACTTGGGATTTGAGGTCATGGAGTGGGGCATAACTTGGAGCCAAGAAGCGTAACTGAGAAGGAGAGTGAGATGTTGAGCTTGGTGGGGATACTGTAGAAACGCACTCGAGGGAAGGGTATGAGGTTCAGACACAGCTACCGAAGGTCGTTACAACGTCCCAAAGTCAGCTGGGGCTCACCAATCCCTTCGTAGTAACTGACCCATTGAGTTGACCAGGGAACCGGCAACTAGTGCTCACGCCACACATGACCTGCGAGACCACCTACGCAAAATGAACGATTAACAATCGAGCTGTGTGGCTTGGATTGTCTGCCTACGCTATTAAGATCATTAAATGTCGGGTCCTTGACCTTCAGCGCCCGAGTGGTGATGTCATATCTGAAGATCCGTTGCGTCGGTCAGTCGAACCCGAACCAGAAGAGCGTGCTCGCCAAAAAGGCACGTACAGGGCTTTGTTATCAATGCAAATGCTCATATCACTGTTCTCTATGAGTTGGTGAACGGAGAGCAGTGCATTGTATGGCTGTCGATAAAAGGGGGCCAGATATCGTCACCCAAGACCTCTTTCTGCGTCGCTTGACTCACCTCAACGACAGTCTCGGAAGCTTTTGGGGAAGGGAGAATCGAAAACGTGGCCAACATCCGGTCTGGGTACGCCTGCATGGGCAGAGGTTAGAACCACGAGGAGAAATAGAATCTCATATCATCAAAGAACGCACCTCCCGTAACTTTGACGAAAGTAGGCATCCCAATCCGGCACCAGTACCACCGCCGAGATGATCTGGAACTCTTGAAGTGCATCGCAGGGTTCGCTCTGCTTCCTCAAGGTATCCTACAAGTCTCTTGATGAGAAAGAGACACGATGTGCATCATGCCACGTAAAATCTCACCATGATGGTATCCACGAGTTCAGCGCTTGAGGAAATGAGAAACTTGGGTTGAAGAGACGACCACGAAGTGACAACATACCATCGGCGTAGTGAGAAACATGAGTAAAACAACAAATAGCAATGAGACGAAGAGACGAACAGCCTTTTGCCCAATTATTCCCCGCTCCGCCTTCGCCAGTGATATGTGTCCGGCTTGAACAGAGCACCGGTAGGGCCGGAAAATAACCGGTCACATACACCCGCCTCGAGGTTGATCTTCACGCTGCGGGGGACATACTTGGCCGTCGATCCCGAGTTGACTTCGGAGAAATATGTATCCACCTGCCAGAAATAGTTTATTATAAATAAAATAGATATAGAAGAAGAGAGGCTTACACGCGCGAGCTGCAATGGTTCAGTGCCGTGATACGTCTTCTCGGTCAGAGCTACCTAACGAGAAAAGGAAAAGATCAGCTCCGATTTGGCAAGCGGGAGAGGGATTGACGGACTCCATTGCTGTCGAGGCCGTGCTCAGCGAGGAGCATCTACCAAAAGTTCTCGCTGATTTGGTTCCCTGCCTGTAATAATCATACTGTGTCGTCAATCCCCGTTCCGCTCAGCGGGAGAAACACCCTTTCGGAACTCACCTGGCCAGCCTACCGTGGTGCACAAAACAGAGGATGTGGTCAGTGGATTCCTGTAGTTTTATAACGCCACACCTGTATATTGATGATTTCTCTAGGCGTGGTTGTGGAAAGGGTGAAACAGCGAAATGAAAGCCCCTGGCAGACCGTATTTGGCGAATGGTGCAAATTCTCTCAACGTCGGGGATGCGCCCATGAAGAAACCCGAGTGCTTGATACATCAATTCAAGCTAGTGGGCAATGCAATGTACATCCAATCTGTGTGAAATCCATCGTGAGCAAAACACACCCCACACGGGCGACACTGCCCTGCAAGACAGAATAACGCACTGGGGATAACACCCACCAATGCAATCCACTTGTCTGCACTGACGTCCTCTGCATGAAGCACCAGTTTCGGACCCTTTGCACAATTCCTCGACCCCTGTGTTGTAGTATGGCTAGATGGGTTGATGGGTCGTGCGTGTGGAGTTTGGGAAGAACGAAGATAAAGGGATCCAGAAGAAGAGAGGGGAGGTCAGCGTAGAAGCGGCAAAGTGTTATGCGCAAGGGACCCATTACTAGATTGGATCGGAGCCTTACTATCGGACACTACCTTAGTATGCAGAAGACTGAACGATTACGTATTTCCGCGACCCGTATCATTGACTCGTGCCCTCTGATCCATACACCCTTATACGATGTGACTCGCCTTCTGATAAATGACTCATAGTAAAACACCCAAAACCCTTATTCAGTAGTTAGAATCTTGTAGAGATCCGACCGTTACTACGATTATCTATAGCATGTTATCTGGCTTGCTTTAGGGCAGTTACTTATGAACGCCAACCACAGCTGACGACCCGGAACATAAGAAGAATAGAAGAGGACAATAGATCACTCACTTATGGAGGCCGACTGTCAACTTCTATTCTTCATACTCATACACACTATACGACACCGCGTTTACACCCCAGATCCCATATAGGTAGTAAACTCTACTCTTTGGTGCTGTAGTGTCCTATCCCTGATTAGGGGTGAGTTCAGGGGTCCACAATATCGCGTTTACAGTGTGGCCTGATAGAATTCGTAATTTATTACTTCCGGAACATGTATATAAACCCACCTTTGACGTCGAGAAGCCCTAAGCTTCTCTTGGAAATCAATCCCCTGTTTTCCATACTCAGACCCATCTAAAGGGGAAAGCCTTTAGCTCATCTCTTACCCAGAACCCTCAACGAAGCCCAAAGAAAATTTGATAGAGATTGGACTCGAGGAGGACTTTCAATTTCTCTTCGAATTCATTCCCTATCGTGGAAAAGGTTACGATCACTTGTCAAAACCTTTTCTACGACTTGTAGACAGTGTTGTAGTGGTAACTGACTATTACAACATTGCCTTCAAGGACGGCATTGTTGTTCGGTAATAATTACTACTGAACAACTAAGTTGTCCTTACAAAGATCATAGAGGTTATCCAGAGACCTTGTTATCGATTAGCGTTATACCTACTGTACCAAAGTAGACTAGTGGAATTATATCATTACGAACCACCTAGAAGAAAACTTACAAAACATATTGATCAGAGGATACACCTTACAGCCCAACCTCGATTAAATAGGTTTACCTACTACAGTACTATAGCGAAGAATCTCCATTGATACGACTCTACGTTAGAAGAAGAACTCCTAGAAGAAACTAAAAACAACTCCAGTTGTTTCACAAGCACCAGCTTGCGCTTATCGAGTATAAGTGGCACAAGAAGGATCCATATCAAACAGATCATACGGCCATCGCCAGAATACGCACAGGGCGTAACACAAAGGTATACGTACAAGTACATCAGACTTGACTACTTTCAGGGTTTTTGAGGCCAGAGTGCTAGTGGATGTGAGTGAAAGTAGATCGGAGACAAAGAAGACGACGAACGACGCGTGGCCCAGGCACGTCCGGAGTTGGCAGTATTAGGGGCAGGTGTAGCGGGTACGGGTTTAAGTCCACTACATGTATACGTTTGGTACGTTTGATACCTCCAATCCTGATTTTTGTCTCATTTGTCTACAGCTGTTATTACCGGCCGTCTCTTGGCCTTGATATTGGACTCAGATGTTTCAGAGCGGGCATATGCGCTGTTGCGAGGCCCGAAATTTGACCTATCGATGGATGTGTGAACTGGGCCCTGAAGTTAGACTACACGCAAGACGAAACATCTCGTGCAGTCCTACGACGCCAACTTTTTGTGCTCGCCACAACTTGTTTTTCGACGTTCAACGTATGCCCAGAGCACATCCACAGTATCCTCGCCATAGAAGAAGACTTTTCAATCGCCATGCAATGTGCAGTCATCGTCCATGACAACACACCACCGTCTCTTTCAGTTGACAACTCCCTGTATCTCTCTCGGATGTTCAGTCGCCATCGTCGGCTACTACATTATTTGGAGCCTATTCTGGGCCAATCAGTGCCAGGCCGATCTGGGTCCAGCCCGGGGCAGCGTCACAATTCCCTCCCAATATACCTGTCTTTTGTCCTCGGCGACGATGAAATATACATACCTCCAGAACCATCCTATTTTAACCAGCACCTGCATAAAGTCTCCACGATCACCGTCTATGGCCCCTGTTATTGTTCCTGGTCCCCAAATCACACAGCAGCAACCCGCACCTCCCATTTTGTACCGTACTTATTGACCCATTTCCCAGCCCGCCATTGATCTTTCCCCAGTTCCTCTGGACCAGATGAACATCAAAACTTTATAGAGATCGCTATCGACGCTGTCTACCTTGCACAGACTGTGAGACTGAACTTCCCCGAAGACTGGTGCACGTTCCGAGAAACGCTATTGGACTCCGAAGAGGTAGATCGGGAACGTCCCACAGGTGCGACTCGAACATAGGTCGTCTGCGACACTTACGAATTGAGGGTCCATCTACTCCGTCTATCACTAGCAAACAAGGAGAATCTGTTGAATCTGTTGACCGACCCACGCAAGAACAGTCAACAGAGCCAACACGCCTAGCACTTGTCTCCACCATCCGGTTCGTGGCGCTCCAGCAGCTAAAGGCTGACCTAAATGCGGAATATTCCAGTGCACCACCGTTATGTCTCCTCAGAGATGGGATGCTGGATGAGGGATCAGAGAAGCCAGTTGTGGACGTTCAAGTACCCAAGCTTTGGACGGGAAGATATGAGGCCACCATCCCCCAGTCAAACCCCTTTCTCCCGGGGAGATCCTTGGATGCACCGCACCGGCACTTGGCGATGTTGACGCACTCATGTGAGACCTCCCCCCTGTCTTCTCGACATCATAGCACATATCAATCTTTCTCAAACACAGATATCTCGGCGATGGTCACTCCCACCTGGAAGTTATCATGATTGCTAATCTATCTACCAGCATTCAGGTATGATCCATACTCCGAAGCCAAAAAGCTCACCCGAGAGCGATACAACCACGGGAAATGCAGTCAACGTGGAGTGATGCTGCGGTGGTGGCCCGGAAAAGTATCAGTGATATCGCTCACAGGGCTTCGGCTGTGGATATTTCGGCGGGCGAAGCCCCCGCTTGGGGAGTTGTGCTAGGTACGTTGGACGGCAGGGTAACTTTAAGCACAGGTGCGTGACTTTAAACTCCACGGGTCAAGATCCTTACCCTCCCCCAATCTTCCGCAGGCCATCACGAGACAGTTGACATGATCTCAAACGCTAATAACTTACGTTCCTATCCTCCTCTCAGAGCTATCGCCAGCCAAGCTGTCCCTCTTTAACCCGCACATCTCGATTTTTGTGCAGACATCCTGTCCACGCCTCTCTATTGATTGGGGCTGCGCATTCGATCGACCGCTTCTGAGTCCCTATGAGATGACCATGGCGACGGTTCGAGAGCCTGAGGATTGTGTAACGCAGATTTAAATAATAAATAATAGATAACATTTACCAAAATACGAATTAATTTAGCCTCTCACTCGCACTCGCAACTCGCAATCGCAATCATTACATGCATCGCCTTCACGGCTCTGAAGCGAGATGTCCCACTATACCATGTTCCTTTCCGGGCTGCCGACAGTTATTTGTCAACACCTCGGGCCTTACACAACATGTTCACGCACGACACTCCCGTCTACGACATCATCATTCATCAGATTCATCAGCTTCCCCCATTTCACCGCCTTCACCACCAGTTGTGCCGCCAGTGCACCAGAGAGTGGGCTCCTATTCCAGCCCCTCTGAAATCTCATCGATCTCATCCCCTAACCAAAATGTCACACCTCTCCGAGTCAACAGTCCCAATATCTCCGTCGGGGTGACACCTCTCAACAGCCCCAATATCATGCCTCTTAACAGTCCCATCCTACCAATCGATAACCCTTTCGATTTCGATTTTCCATCAAGTCCACCAGTTCAGGATGGCCATAGTATTGATTACCATGATAGCGACCGTGATGTGGACCAACGACTGTCAGCGGGCGTTCCATCTAATGCTGACCAAGCCCATGAAAATCCGGTACTGCCAGTGCCACCGTTAACAAGAACACAGCATTCAATTATTAATGGTACGAAAGACTGCAGTATAGACTTATTTAACTAGCTGACTGTCTTTATATTGGTATTAGGCAGGCCTTGCGACGAGCATGGCGACTTTTTGCCACCAAATACACCGCCTTCTTCACGTCGTCCTCATATGGATCTGGAAGATTGGACACCGTATGAAAGTCGGCTCCAATTTGAGACAGCCGAGTTCCTCTTCACCCGTAATCAAATGTCAGCAGGCCACATTGATACACTTCTCAACCTCTGGGCTGCGTCGTTACTTGAATACGGTGGTGAACCACCCTTCTCAAACCATACTGAGTTATACAATGCCATCGATTCAACACCTTTGGGGGATGTTCCTTGGGAAGTATTCAATCTCAAATACGATGGTGCGTTACCTGAGAATGAGGTACCAGCCTGGATGACATCGGAATATGATGTTTGGTTTCGTGATCCCCATTCTGTGCTTCGCAATGTTATCTCCAATCTGGACTTCGATGGGGAATTTGATTATGCACCTTATCAAGAGTACGACGCGTCTGGAAACCACCGTTTCCAAGACTTCATGTCTGGAAATTGGGCTTGGAAACAAGCGGTGCGTTTACTATTTGATTACATTTACTATTGTTTTTTAACACTAGCCTCTTAGAATGAAATTGCCAAGGATCCAAATACGCATGGCTCCATGTTCGTACCAATTATTCTCGGGAGCGATAAAACCACTGTCTCTGTTGGAACTGGCCACACAGAGTACCATCCTATCTATATGTCCATCGGAAATATTCACAACAATGTGCGACGTGCACATCGGAACGGCGTGGTGCTCCTGGGATTCCTGGCAATACCTAAAAGTAAGTCAAGGTTCTCCATCGCACTGACACAGCGGCATTGATTTTACATCTATATAGCTGACAAAAGGTATTCTGATGATGTGTCATTTCGAAAGTTTCGGCGCCAACTATTCCATAAGTCACTTGCAACAATTCTTGAATCCCTCAAGACCGGAATGACAACACCGGAAGTGATGCGCTGCCCAGATTGTCACTTCCGGCGCGTCATATTTGGACTTGGTCCCTATATTGCTGACTATCCGGAGCAGGCGCTCCTTGCATGTATTGTGCAGGGTTGGTGTCCGAAGTAAGAGGCTCTATGTTTAGACGTTATTCGTTTCTCATTCTATGTCAGGTGCTCTGCAAGACCGGAAGATCTTGATGGGGAATCAACACGGCGTACCCGACAACATTCCGATGCAATAGTCGAAGAACTGGAGCTGGGGGTTTTATGGCATGAATACGGGCTCGTTGGTGATATTGTGGTTCGTATCTCTTGTTATTTTTCCATTTCTGCTTCATAGGACAGATTGGCATCATTCCTCTGACGGAGGGAAGATTGATGTTAAGGGCTGCGTACAAATACCTGAGGGAGAGTTTGCACTTGTTAGCCAGGATGTCGCAACGTCAGCTGAGAGCATAGCTATCGAGCCGTCAGTTTCTGTGGCATCGCACAGACCATCACTTCTCCGAGTCTGCTTGCGCCGCTGTTACGTAGCACAGATTTATGCCCATGGTTTATTACTCAACTTTCACCAATGCATCGCTAACTTTTTTCTTGATAGCCGTTCACCAATGACTTCCCCCGAGCGGATATTCATGAGCTCCTTACACCCGATCTTCTCCACCAGGTGATTAAAGGCACATTCAAGGACCACCTCGTTACGTGGGTCCAGGATTACCTTGTCGCTACACATGGCGCAACACATTCAAAGGAAATCATGGACGACATTGACCACCGGTGCGTTTTAATATACTGTATATATAAGACCGATTCATTACTGATATTGATACTCACTAAGCATTGCTATAGTTGCTCCGTTTGCTGGATTACGACGGTTTCCAAAAGGTCGTGGATTTAAACAGTGGACCGGAGACGACTCCAAAGCGTTAATGAAGGTTTGACCTTCACTTGTATTTATGTTCTCGCGTTGAGCTTTTTGCAGGTCTATTTACCAGCAATTGAAGGCCATGTTCCTCGCGAAATAGTACGCACATTTCGTGCATTTTTAGAATTCTGCTATATTGCCCGAAGCAACGTTCACAATACTACAACTCTCAAGGCAATGGCCGAGGCACTAGAAAGTTTTCATGAGCACCGCAAGATCTTTCAAGAGTGTGGCGTGCGTCCTGATGGGTTTTCCCTTCCTCGGCAACACTCCCTTGTTCATTATGAGTCATCTATTCGAGCGTTTGGGGCTCCAAATGGCCTTTGTTCATCCATTACCGAGTCCAAGCATATTAAAGCCGTCAAAGAGCCATGGCGTCGGTCCAATCGATTTAACCCTCTTGGCCAAATGCTAGTGACGAACCAGCGGCTTGATAAACTTGCAGCATCACGCGTCGACTTCAAAGATCGCGGAATGCTTGAAGGGACTGTCATATCTAACCAACTTCATACCTTTCGTAAGTACTATATTAAGCACAGAATCACCTCACAGGTTGACAATTGTCATAGAACGTGCAGATGGTCACAATGATTCTCAAGATGTTGCCAGCGTGCCACGTACTGGCAGTCATGACAATAATGACAAACAAAACGATGCAGAAGGAGTCATTCATGGACCAACAGTTTTGGCCCATGTCAACTTGGCTAAGAGAGTTGGTACGTTATCAGCTATCACTATTTGTTGTTTATATATTGACTAATACTGTTAACTCGGTAGCGCGAAGGTGCTCAGTGCATGCGCTAGCAACTGAGCTGGGCCAACCCAACTTTGTGATGCTCATTCGCCAATTCCTGCACGAGCAACTACATCCAGACTCTGGAGACTCAGAAACACACTCAGCTGATAGCACACTCAATGCGCTTCCTGATTTTCGTGACTCAGAGAAGATTTCAGTTTACAACTCCGCATCTGCCACATTCTATGCTCCTAGTGACCTGAGTGGTATTGGAGGCATGCGTCGTGAATGTATCCGAGCAGTACAATCATGGCGTGGAGGCCCTCCTCGGTATGACTGTGTTTTTGTTGTCACTGATGATACAGCTGAAGGAATGCGGTCCCTTGATGTTGCCCGTGTTCGGCTCCTTTTTTCTTTCACACATGCAGATACGTACTATCCTTGTGCCCTGGTGCATTGGTTTTCACGTGTCGGAGACAGCCCTGATGAAGACACTGGTTTATGGATGGTAGAACCAGACGGTGATGCAACTAACGATTCACCACATGCTGCTGTTATACACCTTGACACCATATTACGCGCTGCCCATTTAATCGGAGTCTATGGCAGTGACATCCTGCCAAAAGACCTGTCTGCTACTGATTCTCTGGACGCTTTTCATTTATTCTATGTAAACAAATATATTGATAACCATGCTTTCTTAATAGCACATTGACTACTTACTATGCCTTAGAATCACTTTTTGTTGTACACGTGTCTTAAGTAATAGTAAACGTGACTTAACTTATGGTAAGTGTACTTTAATGACTTAAATGACTTAAAATTACTTTGAGACTAAAAAATGTTAAGTCAATTAAAGTGAGCTTATCGTCTTAATTGTCTTAGTTCCGGTTTAAGAAACCTAAGTATGCCTAAGCAGCGTTAAGTGAAATGACGTTTTGCTGATGATGGATGGTATTCCTCCTTGCCCTGCGTGGGAAAACCGCCCATGTAGTGGTTACGGTTCTGGGGTTCTGCGATTCTACGTTCAACGTACTCAAGTCAAGGTCTTGTGGGTGCTGTTATGTAATATGCCCTGAGGCAGTGAGGCGGCAGTGAAGGTGGATTTTGCGATGACGTTCAGTCTGGTTCGGAGGGTGAGGCTGGTGAGGTGGCTGTGGGTTGTGCCTTATTCGGCTCGTCGTCTCAGGCTGTTGTTTCGCAATGGGTTCTTTTCTGTTATTATTTTTCTTGTTTCCTAAGTATTATGTACGGTTAATAGATTAATAAGAGGGAGTGCTAGGTTGAGAGGGTATGTTGTTACGCCCTGTGCATATTCGGGCGATAGCCGTACGATTGGTCTGATATGGATCCTTCTGATGCCACTTATACTTGATAAGCGCAAGCTGGTGCTTGTAAAACAACTGGAGTTGTCTTTAATTCCTTCTAGGGGTTCTCCTCCTCATGTAGAGCCGTATTAATAGAGACTCGTCGCTATAATACTGTAGGAGGTATGCTCTGTTAGGTTGCAGCTGGAATGTATATCCTCTGATCACTATGTCTGGTAAGTCCTCTTCTAAGGTGGGTTCGTAATGATATAATTCCACTATTCTACTTTGATATAGTAGATATAATGCTAATCGATAACAAGGTCTTCTAATAACCTCTATAGTTTGTAAGGGCGACCGAGTTGTTTAGTAGTATTGATTACCAAACAACAATGCCGTCCTCGAAGACAATGTTGTAATAGTCAGTTACCACTACAACACTGTCTACAAGTCGTAGAAAAGGTTCTGACTAGTGATCGTAACCTTTTCCACGATAGGGAATGAAGTCGAAGAGAAGTTGAAAGTCCTCCTCGAGTCCAATCTCTATCGAACTTTCTTTGGGCTTCGTTGAGGGTTCTGGGTAAGAGACGAGCTAAAGGCTTTCCCCTTTAGATGGGTCTGAGTATGGAAAACAGGGGATTGATTTCCAAGAGAAGCTTAGGGCTTCTCGACTGATTCTAGACGTCTTATATACAAGATGACATGCAGGGTACCGTACAAGCTAGGAACCCTACAACCTGAAACGATTTCAAGGTAGCGTATGAGTCATACGGTACCTTATAACTATATAGGGTCAATGACGCACCCCTACGATCAATTCTGGGGCTTCTAAAGCCGTTCCGGACTTACACATATTTCGTACTCATACAAGTCTTGAACCAAAGACCTCAAGGCGTACGTAAACAGAAGCCGTAACCAATACACTATAATAGGATTCAGAGACCTTATAGACTTTAATGGGTTTTTATGGTTATCGTAAGGCAGTCCGGTTCACTCTAGATCTGGGACGGATTGTATCGTAAAAGGATCAACAGGGCATGAGTCAAGAATACGGGTAGCGAGAATCTGTAACTGTCCGGTCCATTCTATGATTCGCATAGCGTCCGAGAGTAGGGCTTCACCCCAATCTCGCAAGGGATCTTTGGCGCGTATCATATGTGTTGCTGGGTACTTGGATCGGGTGGCGTAGTTGGGGTAAGTTGGCCTGTGGCCGCTTCCTGGTTCTGAGGTGGGTGCATGGGTTGTGTCGGCGCGGCATTCCTTCGGCCTTGTCTACCTTCGGTTCTGATTGGCGGCAGCATGCTGGGTTGGTCTGATTTGATGCTCTTGTACATGTATGCTGATCTGTTATACTAGTGATTATGCGGGCTAGGGTCCTAGGGATTATGCATCAGGTAAATGATGCGGTACTGGGTCGTAGTCGGAATTTGTGTTACATAAGGCTGTCAGCTGGTGACGTGTCAATTAATGCGCTGAGTGTCGCTCTTTTTTCGATGGGCAGGTTCTTATTTCCAGCTGGTGGGGGATTTTCGTCACTGGGGACCATGGCATTGTGGGTGGTGGCAGCAGGCATACGCTGATTTAGAAGGGTGACGGTGGATTAGTGGTGATTGGCTTGTTCGGCAGATTTGGCCGATTGGGTTGCAGTTCCGCATTTGGGGGTTGTCATTTTGGCCCTTTTTGGCCCAGGTTTTACTGCTCATACTGTCAAGTAACATTCATTTTATGCTTCAGTGGGTATTCATGCATGTCAACGTTTAGGGAGGGGGTGGGTGCGGATGTATTATCCTCCTTGCCCTGCGTGGGAAAACTGCCCATGGTAGTGGTTACGGTTCAAGGAGCCCCCCGCGTGCTGGTCACTCTTCTTGTGCATACCTTTGCGGGTTATGTAAAAACCTACGCTGTAAGTCATATTATGTCATATCACGTCACTCTCAGAAAAGGAAAACCCAATCCCGTTGCCGTTTGCTGCATGGGTAGGCCGAGCGTGTCACTTGTCACAATATTTGTCCAAAGCAAACAAAACGCAAAAACGCGTTTTCACAGAATAATGCAAACGGCTGTAACTTACTCAAACCCATATGAGTTTTTCTAACTCCGCAGGTCTGAGTTCTAGGGACTAGGTCAAGTGACCTTATTTGTACATATTTAATTTTGTAGACATGTTATTTGTGTGTTATGAGACTTTTTACATTTTAGCATCGAACCATTTTTAATTACCGGAATTGTGAAATTGACGCTGACCCACAACAACACCGAATGAAGCTATGAAGCTTGTCTCCCATGTTGGGTACTCGTGAGCGCAGCACACCGGACAGTGTGTTTAGGCTTTAGTGCCCTCTTTGGCTTCTTTCTTTTGCTTGGGTACCTTCAACCTTCAGCCTCTCGACTCTCGCACTCTGTTTTCCATCATCGTTCCAAGGCTTTCTCATGATCGGCATTGATCCTATCCCAATGCGCGTCAGCATCAGCTCTTATCTGCCATTTGAAGAGGAGCTTTGAGCAAGAATAGAGGGATCGGGCCAATAGAGTGGTTGTGAGTGGGGAGAAGTACAACGTGAGACACGACGACATAGTAATGGCACCAATCAGCCTCTTTTGCATTCAATTCAGGTCAAACCCTCTTGCATCATTGACAGAAAATATCCTGGCGTGTCCTATCTGAATGTCTAAGGACTTGTCCTATAGGTGTGTAAAGTCCCGGTGGCATGCAAACCTGTGCCGTACACTGTATAATATGACACGAGAAAAAAAAAATCCAAATTTCTTTGGACAAATCGAAATTCAGGCTGCATGTATGTATCGAAAAGCCCCTCCCCCATCGTTTCAGTCTTTGCACCTGTCACCATGTATGAGTATAACGGAAGTTCTATTCTTGGTTTGCGTTGTTCTCATTGATTGTATGTGACAATCTCGTTCCTTTCCACCTATTTGAGTAGCGGTACAGTATGTCAGAACAAATCCAAGTCAGGTTCAGTAACGCCACCGCGTGTAAGGCACGTGGAAATGCGACAGTAGAATACCAAGATGGGATGAACTTTCGCTCAGAGGATTCGGAGTACACGGCACACCACGCTATTTGCATACTTACTGTACAATTTATTGTACTACAAGCCCCAGGCAATGTAACTAAAACTGTAAGGTAAATGAGACGCATCACCCATGAGAGAAAAGACGAAAGACCGTGACTGAGTAAAATAGGCGAGCACGCAAAGGTGCAACGGATGTCGTGTTTGCCGTTGTTGGTACTATGGCATGATCTTATTTCTGGAACGATGAGACGACTCTGCGTGCACGGATGTTGACTACATGTCAAAAGATAAGGGCGACCCGTCACCCGAGTGGAAACGGGGTTTGTTTGAAACAGATCGATAACTGATTAGATGTGTGTGGCAACAAAAGTTAAGAAACGTTTAGCCGGAAGCTTGAAAAATAAAGCAGGCGTCATTAACTTACTGTATGTATGCTGGTTCCTAATGACGCCTGCCTTATGCGTCAAATAGAAACAAGTACCGTAATTGTGGCAGGGGCATGTGGATCAATGGTATCATGCGTGTATTACGGAGGGACGTCAACCGTACCGTATAGAAAGGTATCGTGGAAGTGGAAAAGAATGGGTGTAGTATGATATATACAATAGGTAAAAGCTCCACAAAATTCGGTACAGTAAGTAGCAGCCAAGACAACGGACGCGCCCGACGAGCGTGACGGTCACGCATCACGCCATCTTGTATCGCCGCCATAATCTCCTTCACCGCGATTTTCCATAATCCATCCAGAAGGCAACAATAGGTCTTCAAGGGACTGAAAGCAAACCGTGATGCGCCCAGTGGTCCGCCGGTCCTGGCCTAGAAGCACGCCGGTGGTTCGTTAATTACGGAAGGAAAAGAAACTTGAGGGCTCAATGTATCGATTGAGTTCACTCTCATCGCGAAGCACACCGAATGACCGCACTCTCACCGCCGCCGCAAATTTACGAAACGGCCATTTCAAATCACTGACGATGATAAGCGCACGCGAGACTCGGTACGTCAGGCTCTTTAGTCCAGATCAATATCTCATCGACTTGCATGCCTCAGCAGACAAATGTTAAGCGTACCGAGTGGTGGTCCACCAGACTGGCTACAGTCATGGTTGTGGGTTGGTACCCTTGTCGAGTACTTATGCGATACCAAAACCTTCGCAATCTTGTCACATTCGCCCCAGATCCAACAGTAGCCACGCCTTTCCTCGCCATGACGGAAGTTGGAACCTATCTCTTCACGCTGTCCACCTCCGTGGGACAATGTAGTACAGATCGAGATATTTCCGCATCCCCTCACGATTCTCAAGAGGTGAGCCCCCAAGCTACCGAGGCGTCATACGCTCGTGTTTAATTGCACTTATGTGACGGTGAAAAGTCGGAAGAAGGAGCATCCCCACTAGCCTGGGTGAAAAACCTAGACTACCACCATTCAAGTGTCCTGAGCCTGACTGCCCCACGCGTTGTGCAACAAAGCGGACCCTCAAGCGGCATCAGAGATTGAAACACCAACCCGACTCATCAAAACTATGTCCGCTCGGCTGCGGCCACAGATGGACTCGTGGATACGATTTCAGAAATCACCTCAAAGGGAGGAAGCATAGACTAAACGGTGACGAAATCGACAAGATACTGGCGAGCCCCTAAAGCGCCGTTGTCGCAAGGACAGAGTCACCAAAAGCGATCCACTATCACATTTTTCGCCTCTTCCCATTGAACGCGCAAGTCCGGCTGAACCCCAGCAGCGCCCACTGTCCCCGCCAGTCAGCCAATGTACGGCCTACAATCCTCAGCTTGGGCAAGCAGAAGTTACGACAATCGAGTACGAAGTCTCACCAAGTAAATTAAAACATTATGCTCCTACTCATGTTTCTTCCAGTTCATTGTCCGAAGAAGAGTTTGCCCGGCTAATGGGACGCTTGGATGAGATTCGGTTCGTAAATACTTTTGTATATGCGACATATATGATAAACTCCGCCTTCAGACTACAATCAGCCTCGTCGGGGGATCCACCACTGCCCGGGCCGACCTCCACCCAACCCCGGACGTGTAACATCCGGATGATGGACATCATACTGCCCGTTTCAGAGGATTTTATGGTTGAGCCATCTATTTCCATAGACCCTATGGTCGTGGACTATCGTGAGATCGGGACAGATACCTCCACAGCCGTGGACGGATGCCGCGTCGACTCGATATTGACCGATGCAGGCTGGGCCCAATTGGGATTTATCCGTAAGTGTGATCTGTGGCGTATTTCGCTGCGTCGAGGCTCGTGCACCTGCACACCTTATGCACTACTGCATCCCGGGCTCCACTGGAACAGCCCATACCAAAATTTTGGACCCTCGTGGGTCTCGCGCCCACTTACTATGCTACCCTCTATTTCATGTCCCACTTGTACAGTATTCTTTTCCCTTTCTCATTGTGCTCTTGTTCTCGGTACTCTACCATATTTGACTCAAGCATGTCCTTCCCATGACGCGTAACCTCTTATGTGCACAAGCCAGGACCACTACCTCACCGGCACTACCACAATAGCAAATGTGATGCCATTGCACCCATATGTCTCTGTTCTTTACTATTTTTCACGTTTTTTTTCCATGACACGCGTCTCATCACTTACAGATATAGCTACATTGCCTGAGCCATAGTACAATAGGATGTAAAGATAAATAGGTGGTGTGCGCTGAGCGAAATGTATCCAGTTTCAAACCTTCCCGCGTGTCACTTTCTCAACTCTCGACCTTCCATGTTCGTGCGGACAGTCTTCTTGCTGACCGGGCCTGCGGTCATCAACACTCATGTGCAGAGGCTGGCGGTGACGCCGGTGAGCGCCACTCAGCGCTCGTTTGAATCACTATTGCCTATGTACGCTTGGTTTACGATGCCGTATGGAATTTGGCTCGTCTGATGCTATAATACAAAGGTTATGATTCAAGACAATTTCTGTTTCAATCTGGGTCGTAGAGCAGCGAGAAACGATGGCAGGCGCCATGAGAGAGAAGAAATCGATCGACAAGTCGACGAAACCCATAAACGTGTATTTGTTACTAGTTCTAGATTCTAGTGAACGTTGTATCCATCATCCATCACTGTGGCACCGTCGTCTAAGTCCGGAACTCTGATCGCTCTATCTCTACATGGCATCCTCTGAGTCTCAGCCGCCATGCCGAGCACTTCAGCACATGCGCACAATCCACTCCAGGTTCTCTCTAACTTTCATGTGACAACAGCACAGGACATGCACCACCCCACCTTCCGCTTCTGCACTCTAATAATCCGTTGTCGTGCGCAAGCAAAGTGCATGGCCGTGCAGCGCAATCACCTTCGAATGGCTGCAATGCCCACGCATCGAATCGGACAGTACTCCTGCTTTCTTCGCCTGCCAATGACCAAGCGTACTTTTCCCATTGACCCCACCCCGGTCGCATCGTGCTTCCCCTTCCATTTGCAACAAATACATTTATTCATTACTAAGATGCAGCGCGTGAGTTCAATCAGGTGGCTCAGCTGGAAGGTGCGTTGTCCCACTTATGTCTCTCAGTCGTCACGATGATTGGATTATAGGTTTCCAATGCAACCATGCCTGCTTGATTAAATATAAAGAGGCATTGGTTCTCCGATACTCGTCATAACCTCCGATCGCTTTGATAATTCTCACCTGACTGCACTTTCACAACGTGGCGCTTAATCATGCTACGGAGTAGAGCAAGCAATGTAGAGAATGACCATGTTAAGCTTTCCCTTGTCTAATTTTCATGCACTTACAATAAATTACATGATCGAAGCACATCTGGAATGCCACCAAACAGTAAATGGCTGAGAGCGCATATCTTCATGCTGAGACTTCGCCTACTTACCGAATCCCATAACATAGTTTTCATCGCCCCGTTGTCTCTTTCCTTTTGTCTTTCTTGGATCTGAATAACCTGACAGACAGGCTAACATCCGTCAAAAAAGTCTTCTGGCTAGGTTACGTCTCAATTTCCTCTCGCTTTATATGTCCTCTCGCGTCTACGCAGCTCGCAAGCTACTTGGGCTTGTTTCGCACACGTCACAGATATGCTCAGCCTCGCGGATCCATGCGTGCCATACTTTTCCGAATCAGATGCATTTGTTTCCCTCGCGGATTGACTGGAGTATCATGACTATCCTTCAGTTGCTCGACGGCTTTGGCGGTAAGTCGGTAACGGTGTGGGTGGCGGGTGTGTCAACGGTGCTCTGCCGAGTTGTACTAAGTGGACAGGTGCGTAAATCACGGTGTTGGGTATCATGCAATCTTACGTGGTCAAGAATTATCTGACGCTGCTTAGAAATCTGGACTGTTACGAGGACTCGAGAACATACTAGGATGACTTGTATTGCTCCCTTCTTATTAATAAATTTCCAGCGCAGCTGATTTCGTGACATCCTGAAACTATACATCGTGTTACCTCCCGTTTCAAGAGCACCTCAGACTCCGCATAGTGAATGAAGTTTTAAACTTATTTTCATTTGCATGCCTTCTAAGTCCCTGCACTCATCCTTACATCTCCTGTATTCAGAACGAGGGGGCGCACGGTGAGCGTTTTTTGGATCATTAGCTACTAATATGCTCTGGGTCATGTAAATACTAAGTAAAGTAAGGAGGGGTTTAAAAGGGATTGACAACTTAGTTTTGATGGGTTAGATTGTTTTCCTTGGTACTATCTGTGCGAGATAGGTGATACCATACGACATCGGAACAGATTCGGGGAGGCAATAGGATGTCAAATTTCTATGAAAGGGCGGATGGTGATGATGCGAACTCAAGTGACCAGCCGCTTGAGCAGTTGGAGCGACTGGAGGTGCGATTGCGGCTAAGTGCTTCAGCTCAATGAGGTTTGGGGGGGGCGAAGCTTGCAAAGGTTCTGGACATGTATGAAGTAATGATTACTTAACCTAATTTACGCAAGTGCAAACGCAGTCGCATCTTCACAATAGATTTTTCCGGATGGGATAATTCGACGTCATTGTTTGGGCAAATGATGTGTGCCGGTGGTCAATTGCCGCTATGAACGGACAGCTGACATAGTGATGGTAAGGTGACTAAAGTTTAGGAAGAG
>JAGKRU010000212.1:0-35137 GCA_022884055.1 Russula griseocarnosa | reverse complement strand
TACGAGTCCATAAGAGATGATCTATGACTGTAACGGGTTAGCGGACGGAGTGGGTGTTAGGAAGCAGAGACAAACAGGCGCTTGCAGAAGGTTAATGAGAGATAATTGGGAGGTAAGCAAATTCTGACCTACCATTGGATCGCAAGGGTCTATAAAAATCTGATACAGAAGCGGCACATGGCCTAGCAGAGCTACATAACGAATGACAAGAAACACAGAGGAGCCCCATGTACGGAATCCCGTGCACCAGTACCGATCGACCTCCATCGGTAAGGTGAGGAAGTAATCATAAAAAAGGACGGCTTTGTCGACGGATCAGAAGGATGCCTTGATATGAGAATGGAACGAACCGTAAGCTGAGATAGAAGAAACATCGCCGGTCGTGATTTGACTTTGTAAACACGCCACATGAGCTAGTAAGTGCGTTGATGTCAAACGACCAGTAGGGCTGGACGTACTGAAATAACGCGCAAGATGTTTCAGCCATATGGATGAGCGAGGAAAGATGGGGGGAGGTCGTGGAGATGCACGTTAGGATCATGAATTCTATATGGCAATATAAGGGGGTGGCGCAAGCCGCGCAACGCGGATCCTGGACCTTATGTAGGGGTCGCAAAGTTTGATCCTTGGGAAAATGGCCCGAAAAGGCAATCGAGAGCCAAATGAGCGGCAGATGGAAAATCCATCCGGTCACTAGATCGATGACGGCCTGATCACTAGATCACTCATTTGACTCATCATCGATGTTGCTGACAGCGGAAAATGTGCACACACTGAACAGCCAGAGGACATTAACATCAACGTGCATCAACCTTCAACCTTCAAGCATGACATTGGACGGACTGACAGAATTGACAGCGATGTGGTGTTGGCAATCGTACACTCACTCATTTCATTTATCTCATTTTAGTTCTCCCTTTATGTATTTACAACTACTCTAGTAACTCTACTCAATCGCCATCGCGGGCACCCCGAGGTCACTGTTACTATACAGACAAAGAGCTAGCCGACAAGGCAGCAAACATGTATCTAAGACCGTCCTCTGGCTCATTAAGGAGGGCATCGTTTTAGCATCGTCCAGCATCTTTCAACCCAGACTTTCCCTTCTCCCCTTCTCACCTGTCAGTGCGTGCTCTCTCGCTTCTTGGTGATCGTTCGGTGGAACTGCTGTCCACACGATCTTGGCCGATCCCATTCTCCACTGTCCTTGCTCTTATCTTTATCTCTCCCTCTTTTCTTGTTCCTGGATGACGGTTCCAGTGATTCCACTCTTGCAGCACCTACCCTAGATACAGCAGCAACAACAGCAGCCAGTCACTGCCGCCACAGAGGACAGTGATGACACTGAAACCGATGATCAACCTGGATCATCCTCAAGCATATGTGCACGCACCCCAGCACAGTTTGATGGCAAGCTGCTGCCGCCACCAACGATGGGAAAGCCGAATGTATGGCTTTCCGGGTTGCTTGGCACTCCTCACTCCCATCGACATCAGACGTGTCACCCAGGCACACAGTACGCCCAAGGGCGAGCTCGATGCTAGACTATGATGCACTGCCGATACCCTGAACCGTAACTGTTGCCGCCATCGTTAGTGCCACTATTCCTTGCACCATCTGGTATTGTGAGCGCAGCGAAGCACAGGAACAGGAACAGGAACAGGAGAGGGCTAACGAAGACTGACAAACAAGTACAAATCAACATACCGTTTAAATCAATGTAAAAATCGCCTGTACAGTAGGCAACGCATCAATTCATCTGTCTCTCCACAACTTCGCATATGTGTTGCCTATGCGTTACATGTTTCTATCGCAAAATGGTCTCTATTTCTCTAGTGAACTCTGTGCTTTTCTCGCTCGAGAAGCTTAGTTTCGCTTACCAAATTTATATCCGCCCTCCTACATAAATCGCCTCCAACACATGCACTTGATCTGTGAACATCTCCGTATCTTCGCAAATACTTTTCCAGACGTCGAATACATACATCTCTCCAAAAAAAATTGGCTGGCATTCCATGCAACCATGCAACAACACACCAACAAAATCTTTTCACTCGCTCAACCCGTGGCTCTTTGGCTTACGAAACTTGCATCCGCCGCCTTGGTCGGTATGATAAGATAATAGGGTCGCGAATTATTTCCCCCCTTTTCACTGCTTCGCAGTGCATCATGCGCCTGACAGAAATGGTCGTTTGACACGTATCGCAAGATAGTGGCCAATGAACAAGTGCAACAACAATTGCTCAACGTCGATGGCACTGCAGGATGTGGGAAAACATACCTGATCAAAAGCCGTATGCCAGGAATTCCGTCGCATTGCTATAGAGCTTGGCCATCCTGATCCAGTTCGCGTTCTCGCTTCATCCCGCGTTGCTGCTCTCAATATCTTTGGTCGAACAAATCACGTTGGCTCGTGATGGAGCCTCCATTTACCGTTTGTTCAACAAAAGCTATCGACTGTCTTGTCACAAGCAATAAAGCTATGTTGAGTTCCGAGGGATGCAGTTATCGACTACTACTAAGTGCATTCTTAACTCCGCGGGGCACCATACAGGACAACTTCGGCTGCTCTTCTGTCCGAGGATCATCGATCACCAGGCACTAGACTATTTCTGGCGGGATTCGGATTCCGCGGATTCAGAGTTGTGACTCAGTGTGTTGGCATTACGTAGTCTTGGTTCTTGGTCCACATGCCTCATATCATAAAGTTAGTTACTCTTAACTCCGAGTCACAAGGCTGGATACGATACCATCTCGGTCTGGGCCAAAGATTCACTGGCAGCCGTGGACGATTCTTTCATCTCTATGGAAGTACTGTACAATGTGTGCTGCTTTACAAGTGACTCGGGACGTCCATGTCTCATTTAGTACTTGGCTCGATTGAAGAGTTTCGTCAGTCGGGATATGTAGATAGATTGAGCGAAAATAGGCAGGTCCGATTGTTTTTACGGAAAACGTCTCGCGAAGCTTGATGCGAAGGCCAGAAGGGCGCAGAGTTCTAAGATACTCTGATGATGTCCAGAACACGATCATTAGGCCAGGCCCATGCCTGTCGATCCAACTCGCCATCTATAAGATCAAATCAACGTGATACCAATGTGACCAACTGAATACAGCAAACCAAGCAGCATTATATGGCGACGGAATCGATTTAGTCTAGGGCTGACATACTGTAGGTGTCACCAGCATGAGCGTGGACACGTAACCGACGTGCGACGTAGTGACAGTCCCGTAGCGATCAGCAGGGCTGTGTATTGTTGGGTCGCGCAAGTTGATCATGAGCCGTGTGATCATTACTACTGATAGTCTATATGAAGTATGGGGCCTATCAGCGTCAAGCGGAAGTTGCGATTCCTACTACATACACATTTGTGAAGACGGGTGTCGAAAGATTCAAACTAGGCTAGCGTTTTAGTTAGTGTCAACGAAAAATTTATGTTTGAAAGGGCTTACACGTATATCCTGGAGGTAGAGCAGAGCAAAATGGGCTATGAGCAAAATCGGGGAAAGTGCAGGCAGGAAATAACGCACAAACAAGACAATAACATTGACAAGGTTTAGATTCCATATCACACTACAGAACCGGTCAGCCAATAGCGCTTCCCAAAATAGCTGAGCTGCTGAATACACGTAATAAAGAAGGCCTAGATGATCTCGGGATGTTAGCTCGACGAATGGCCCGTAAGACACGAACACACCGTCTATAAAAACCCGTTTGAGAAATGGCTCATTGTGCATCCACAGCTTTATCGAACGGGCCATTGTGAGAACAAAAACGGTGAAGTCAAAGACAAGGAGGACAGAGAAAGCAACTCCTTCAACTAATAAAACATGTTTTCAATATACTGTACAACCTCAGAACGCACACTTACAATGAGTCCTGATGACAGCAGCGTTCGCAGAGTGTCAGTCGAGATTGGGTGCCAGAACGGAAAAAGGGGACTGACCACCTCTCTGTATATGTTGCGGCTACAGGCAACAATTCAGTAAGAGCCACTAATGAAATCAACACGCAGGTATTTCCGGTCATCGACAGCACCACTTACGCATGCGAGTACGAATCCCGCTATGAATTCGAGAATTAGAGTAAACAGGATCCACCTGTTGCGAAAATACAGAGCGTAAACTCTCATGACTAGGAGCGCTGAAATGCAGGTAGGTAAGCTTAGATTCGAAAGACGTTGAATAAAACACACCAGAGGTTAGAACGGTCAGAAATAGGACCAGTATGCTATGGTACGAGTCCATACGAGATGCTCTGTAAGGGGTTAGCAGACCGAGTGGCCGTTAGGAGGCAAAGACAAACATGCGCTTGCAGAAGGGTGAATGAGAGATAATTGGGAGGTAAACAAATTCTGGCCTACCATTGAATCGCAAGGGTTTAGGAAAATCTGATACAGAAGCGGCACATGGCCTAGCAGAGCTACATAACGAATGACAAGAAACAAAGCGGAGGCCCATGTATGGAATCCCGTGCACCAGTAACGATCGACTTCCATCGGTAAGGTAAGGAAGTAATCATAAAATAGGATGACTTTGTTGACAGATCAGAAGGATGCTTTGATATGCGAATGGACGAACCGTAAGCTGAGAGAGAAGAAACATTGTTGGTCGCGATTTGACTTGTAAATACACCACGTGAGCTAAGCGCGTTGATATCGAACGACCGACCAGTAGGGCTGGACGTACTGAAATAACGCGCAAGATGTTTCAGCCATATTGATGAGCGAGGAAAGATTTCCAGTGGAGAATTATGATCACGATGTTGGGGGAGGTCGTGGAGATGCCACGTTAAGATCATGAATTCTATATTTGAGGCAGATGGGCCTGGAAATTATATTAATGTCAAAGCGCGGATCCCGGACCTAGGGAGAATTTGAGGAGCCACCAAGATTAGGTTCCGAGGATGTGCCCCGAAACCGGGAAATGGCCCGAAAAGGCAATCGAGAGCCCAAATTGAGCGGCAGATGGCATGGAATGGGGTGTCATCATGTCATCCGTCACCAAGAACGATGATCGATGACACTAGATCACTCATTGACTAGATTGACTCATCGTCGCGGCAAATGTGCACACACTGAACAACCAGAGGGCATCAAGCATCAAGCTTCAAGCTTCGATCATAACATTGGACGGACGACTGACAGAATCGACAGCGATGGTAATAATTGTCTTTGTAGTGCCACTGTCGTTAGCAGAACAACCATCCATATATGGTATTTCACATGCCTAACAACATTTATTCTTGGAAAACAAATGGGTTAGGAAGGTGGGGAGGTCCATCTGGCTGAAAAAAAAGTTCGACCCTAGTACTCGATTTTGGTCCGGCCACACCCTTGGACATCGCGTTTCTTTCATATTAGGCTAGCGATGCCAGTAAGCTATCGTAGGGCGCGCAGCGGGAATGGCTCGGCAAAAAGACGACAAATTGACTATAAGGGTTATTCCCAATGGATCGGGCCAATCGGTACAGGAGAACTTCGGCTGCTCTTCTGTCCGAGGGTCATCGATCTTCAATCACCGGACACTATGAATACTTCTGGCGGGATTCGGATTACGCGGATTCTTTTTTTCAGAGTTGCGACTCAGTGTGTTGGCACTACTGTAGTGGTCCACATGCCTCACATATTAAGTTAGTTACTCTTAACTCCGAGTCGCAAGGCTGGATACGATGCCATCTCGGCCTGGGCTAAAGATTCAGCCGTGAACGATTCTTTCATCTCTGTGGAAGTACAATATGTGCTGCTTCACAACAAACTCGGGACGTCCATGTCTCACTTACTTGGCTCGATTGAAGAGTCTCGTCAATCGGAATATGTAGATAAATTGACCAAACATAGGGCAGGTCCGATTGTTTTTACGGAAAACGGTTCGCGAAGCTTGATACGAAGGCCAAAAGAGCGCAGAGTTCTACGATATTCTGATGATGTCCAGAACACGATCACTAGGCCAGGCCCATGCCTGTCGATCCAACTCGCCATCTATAAGATCAAATCAACGTGATACCAATGTGCCCAACTGAATACGACAAACCAAGCACCATGATATGGCGACGAAATCGATTTAGTCTGGGCCGCTGACATACTGGGGTAGGTGTTACCCTGCACGAGCGTGGAGATGTAACCGACGTGCGACATAGTGACAGTCCCGTCGCGATCAGCAGGACTGTGTATTGTTGGGTCGCGCAAGTTGATCATGAGCCGCGTGATCATTACTACTGATAGTCTATATGGAGTATGGGACTTATCAGCGTCAAACGGAGGTTGCGGTTCCGACTACATACACATTCGTGAAGATGGCGGTCGAAAAATCAAAACCAGGCTAGCATTTCGGTTAGTGTCAACGAAGAATTTATGTTTGAAAGGGGCTCACACGTATTTCCTGGAGGTAGAGCAGAGTAAAATAGGCTGAGAGCAATAGGCAGGAAGTAACGCACAAACAGGACAATAACATTGACAAGGTTTAGATTCCATATCACACTACAGAACCGGTCAGCCAATAGCGCTTCCCAAAATAGCTGAGCTGCGGAATACCCGTAATAGAGAAGGCCTAGATGATCTCGGGATGTTAGCTCGACGAATAGTCCGTAAGAAATGAACACACCGTCTATAAAAACCCTTTTGAGAAATGGCTCATTGTGTGTCCACAGCTTTATCGAACGGGCCATTGTGAGAACAAAAACGGTGAAGTCGAAGACAAGGAGGCCAAAGAAAGCCACTCCTTTAACTAATAAAACGGGTTCTCAATATACTATACAACCTCAGAGTGCACACTTACAATGAGTCCTGATGACAGCAGCGTTCGCCAAATGTCAGTCACTATGAGATCGGGTGCCAGAACAGAAGGAGGAGACTGACCGCCTCTCTGAATATACCGCAAGAGGCAACAATTTACTAAGAGCCCACTAATGAAATCAACACGCAGGTATTTCCGGTCATCGACAGCAGCACTTACGCATGCGAGTACGAATCCCGCTATGTATTCGAGGGATAGAATAAACAGGATCCACCTGTTGCGAAAATACAGAGCGTAAACTCTCATGAGGAGGAGCCCTGAAACGCAGGTAGGTAAGCTTAAATTCGAAAGCCGTTAAATAAAACACACCACAGGTCAGAACGGTCAGAAATAGAACCAGTATGCTATGGTACGAGTCCATACGAGATGCTCTGTAAGGGGTTAGCAGATGGAGTGGGTGCTAGGAAGCAAAGACAAACATGCGCTTGCAGAAAGGTGAATGAGAAATAATCGGGAGGTAAGCGAACTCTGACCTACCATTGAATCGCAAGGGTCTATGAAAACCTGATACAGAAGCGGCACATGGCCTAGCAGAGCTACATAACGAATGACAAGAAACAAGGCGGAGGCCCATGTATGGGATCCCGTGCACCAGTAGCGATCGACCTCCATCGGTAAGGTGAGGAAGTAATCATAATAAAGGAGGCTTTGTCGACGGATCAGAAGGATGCCTTGAGATGAGAATGGACGAACCATAAGCTGAAAGAGAAGAAAGGTCGCTGCTCATGATCTGACTTTTAAACACGCCACGTGAGCTAAGCGCTTGATATAGAACGACCAGTAGGCCGGACGTACTGATATGACGGGCAAGATATTTCGGCCATATTGATGAGCGAGGAAAGATAGGGAGAATTATGGTCACGATATTGGGGGGAGGTTGTGGAGATTGCACGTTTGGATCATGGTTTCCATATTTAAGGCAGACGGCCCGGCAACGTGGTTACTATTCTGATGTCAAAAGGCCTTGCATCGACATCAGATACGTTCCTTACGAAAACTAAGGTTGACAGCTTCTAGGATGTTAAGGAGCAGTGCTACAACTGTAGAAACGAGATTCGCCAGCGTCCGGTATTTGGTTTTGCGCCATTAGGGTCAAGATCGTATAAACGATCCACGCTCACCAGCTGTGGGTCTGTGTCATTAAGGTATTGTATGAGATAGAATAAATTTGATTGAGCGAAACTTGTTCCTGTACGAAGAACCAGCGCCCATCTGCTGAACCCAGCTACAGTAGCCGCGTTTCATACTTGTACACTCGTGAGGCTCGGTTCCGAGAATAGTACCCGATCAAACCTTGAATAAGAAAATCAAATACTCCAGCTCAAACTTGGCACGTCGAGTTTCTCGAGTGAAATATTCTCCTATAAAGATATATCGTTTTCAAGACGAGTTAGTGGAGTGTGCAAGAAATACGTTTGGCAGAGAAAGTGTGACCAAAATTACCAGTTGCGAGGCTAAGTAAAAATCACCAGACGCGTGCCTTCAAGTTTGACATCGATACGGGAGATGTTTCAGAAGTGGTCCGATGACAAATTATGACAGGATAATCAGGTTCGTAAGTTACCAGACTTTCAAGCGCGATACGGTTTGACGACCGACGTTGATGGTTCTCATGTATGTCAAGCAAGAGGATCAACTGTGTTTTGGAGAAGGTGCCTGTACATATGGACTGTAACGGGTAGTGATGTGGCCATGATGGGAGCTGAGATTTGTGCCGAATGCATTCGTGTTGCACGTGGTGCAAGGCGGTGATTGGTGATGGTGGCGGGCCTCCGGCTACTACCGGCTACTGTGCTTGCGGTTGCCGGTATGATGTCCCTCTTTGTTGATCAAATGATAGGACCGTTCGACGAGGATCGACTGCCATACCATGTCCATAATGGTCATGGTGGACACTGTGCTACGCAACCCGTTCTAATCGTTCCTGTCTTCGATAACTTAGTAGGGACAGCGACACATTACAATCATTCGAGTGAATCGGATCCCTTCAAAACCCTCTCGGTGGTATCCCACAACTCCCTCGTCAAATCCTCGCTCCCATCTTCGAGGACACCATATAGTACCAAATACTTACCTTTGTACGTATCACGTTCTTCAGAGACCTGGCAAGAGGCCGCAGCTCCTGCAGGGAGATAAAGAAGAGTGAGAAGCCCCAGTTAATTACTCTACCAAAGATCAGGGACGTAAAGAGCTTGACGTTTCCCTCTGTTACATCGGCGAACGGTAAACGATCATAAATACTCGCACTTCTCGGATACAAAGGAAAGGAAGCCGTGGCTGACATGACATTGCCTGGATGTGTACAGACATAGCTGCGATGGGGATATTCTCTGCGTCGAACCGGCGTTGCAATTCGGTCGTCCAGAGAAATAATAGCAAGTTTTGTGTACCCTGCCCGGATCCATTTCTTTCCTTGAGAAAATTACTCTTGTGGGGCAGGAGAACAGGCTCTTACCATAAACGTTCGTTTTTGGCTTGTATGTGGTCGTTTTGGAACGCTTCTGGGCTGTCATACCGCGGATTCGGTACCTACCAGTGCGCCACCGAAAATACCTATCCTCGTGAGTTGGGGTATTCCGTTACCCATATACACCGCACATACATTCACAATCCGCACATCCGATCCGGACTCCAACGCAGTCTTCTTCATCACGGACAAGAGCGTTTTCGTGAACAAGGGCTAATATGGCTCTTGCGATTAGGACCCAACAAGGGCAAGTCAACAGGAGCACAATACGATACAAAAGTAAAGCAGTGGCGCACTTGACGACCATACTGTCCGAAATGTCATCAGCTGTTCACGGGACAGAAAGTATCAAACCCGGAATCATCACGGACAACGAGAACTCGGAACCAACGTACTTGGCGGCATTATTTCTTTTGCATGAGACAACACAACAGGTTAATCGATCGACGATCCGGAATCAATACGACTTGTCACATACCAAGTATATTTAGCCGGCTCTCCTTTTGACGAACCACTCCGCGGCAGCCTTCGCCTTGGGCGGGTCCGTCAGGTCGAGAGCCAGACGAGTTTACCCTTGCGCTCTCCCATCCCATCCTCTTCCATCCGCCTGATCACCTGTTCCGCCTTTTCCTCGCTCCTCATGGCGAGGTACACCACCGCGTCTTACTAGGTAAAGAGCAATGTACAGACCGATCCCTGAGCTTTATCCCGAAAAAGGTAGACCTGATTAGCTCCAAAAAAGGACGCAGCCAGTCCGGAGGATGACATACTTTGCACCAGTGACGATGGCCTCGCGCCCATGCAAGTCGTGCAGATCTCGCTCAAGGGAAAATACTGTATGTGGCGCTGCCCATGGCTTCAACGAGAGGGGGGAAAGTTGGAAAGACCGCATGCCTCTAGTATGTCTTAAACTTACTAGAAGCGACCATAAGGCAAATTGCATATGTTCGGAAAATATATTCCCAAATATTGGCCCAGACCTCGAGCTTCAAGCTTCAAGGCGGACCACCTCAATTTATACCTGAACAAACCCACGAGCTTCGTGAGTTCTCGAAATGTGACAGATACACTATATGCGTCAAAAATTATGAAATTTTTTTCTTTGGGCTTGGTGCTTTGTGATTCATTGGCAACTTGGAGCACAGCAGTTACTGGTCACTGTCTTCCATGGGACAGCGGCAAGGAAACTGCTATGCTCAAAGTTGTCGGCCAGCCCAGTGAGGGCAAGCAAACAAACAGTTGGGCACGGAGTGGGTGGTGTGGACAAAGTCATTGATCGATATCCCCAGCCCTTCAAGGAAGACGATAGTGTGAGCGTGACCGCCGGCGTCGGGCCAGGCATCTGGTGGGTATTCAGGACTTCTGGTTGCCTGACGCGAGAGCCGCCGCGGAGGGCGGTCAGCGAGTCACGGTATGCCCTAGGGTCAGGACCTGACCGACTGACCACTGCAAATGATGTCGCATACATAGAACGCTACTGATCAAAGTCAAAACCAAGTTAGTTGCCCATAAAAGCCAGATGACACACACCAATAGCATTGGTTACACTCTTGGCATCCGGAGGACACTTGAACGATGATTCGAGTCTGTGGTGGCTACACCGTGATTCGAAATTGTCTTACACTCAAGGGGTAGGAGGCGGAGCATGTCGAGACATGGGGTCGACGAGGGGGTCCCAGAGGCCTTAAGTGACGATCCCTTCGGAGCCACGCTGGTATGTGAAAGCGTCGGAACGCCCGTCTTCACGTGATCTTGTTGATGCGCCCTCAATGGCCTCATGTTCGACAACAAAACTCCCTTCAAGTGAAAGCGACGTACGTGTCCCAATCCCGATCCTTTCTTTCTTCACTGCCCCTCTCTCCATATTTCCTTTCTCTTACTCCCCTCATCTCGCGCTCTCGATCACTCGAGCACTTTTTCCGATCGCGTTTTTGTGTGAGAGAAAAGAAGCTTGTAAGCCGTGGGGTTCTTTGGGCTACTACGTTATCAAAAACTGGGATGGTGTTCTTATGTCTGTTCTTCTCGGGACCATGCAAGCAACGTTCCAGGGTCAGTGTTAACTCAGCAAAAGGGGCGCGAAGTTCGGCCCACTTGTCAGCCACGCAGGTGTTACACCGTTTGGTGGGATTAAGAGCCAAATAAATTCTCTTTCGACACACACTAAACTGTGATAATCGGATCAGGGACGATTCTCGATGCATTTTTTAAATGCCAGGTTCACCTTGTTTGTCGTATGGAGTTGCAGAGACAGTGCGGGATCCCAATACACTTGCCTGCCTGCTGCCACCGATGATCGGCCAGACTCAACTCTTGGGGATCTTGGAAGTACAGTAGTTACCTTCGGGAACGGCAGACATTCCGGCATGAATGACTGACTGACTGGCGCCCCTCGCAATATAAATTATCCAAACTCCACTTGGGAGACTCGGAGAGAGATGTGCGTGTGTGTGAATGTGTGTTGCTTCGTGCGTTTCTGCGCACCCCCCTTTCCAACCTTCACACCTTCCACCCCCCTCTCCACATTCAAGTACGAAGAGAGGGAGCCAAAGTGGCGGTACGGTACCATGTTTCCGCCCCATAGTGTACGTTAGGCAAAAAACCTCCATGACCAAAGTCAGCCGTTATTCGGATTGTAGTGATCTCGTAATGATCCAATGCCCCAAAACATTGCAGAACCATAAGCTCCATTATTGCCGCCATTGCATTCGCTCCCACTGTCATGTATCTGGGGAGCAGTGTGGGAGTTTCGAACTATTGAATTTTTCGAGAAGCTCGCGCGTTGAATCCGCATACTCTCACCATTACCTCCCACTTGTCGATTGAACTGTACAGGTAATCTATCACCTCTTCACCTCATGTCACCGATCCCTAAACATGGTATTGTATTGCAGAATGATACGGCTCCGTTATCGTGCCACCATCTTTCATTCCGACTCTCGTATCTCTCAATTACAGTGAACGACGCCACTTAGCCACTTAGTATTCTAACGATACTCCCGCGTCAATTTGGGAACCCACCAAGAACATACTCATTATTGAGCCGATTGCTTACAGTCAAAATTTAGACCATGGGAATCGGGTTGAAAAGCAATTTCTAGTTCTAGCTTCTCTCCAAAACAGTGGGGGACGTGAAGGTTCTACCGTAATGCGTGATACACTGGTGGCGTAGGATGTGATTTCCCAGTGTGGTCTTGTACTTACGAAGAACAGAACGATCTTCTGGAAGATCCGAGCGAAGGACTGGTAATACTGGGGTGTTATATTTTTCGTCCATGTGATGGTCCATCAGCTGAACTGCTCAGAAGCCCCATCAAGAAAAACGTCATTTGCTAACGAGTACTAGCGAGAGATAATGATAGAAAATATGAAATATAATCAACTTATCTGGTTAGTCCACTTCAAATTATCTCTCGCTAGCACTCGCTAACACTCGTTAGCACCCGTTAGCAAATGACGTTTTTCTTGATGCGGCGTCCGCCCTTCGGTCCGAGTCTTTCGGACTCGGTGACTTCCATCGCGAACAAGGTACGAAGAAAGACATGAGGTAGGCAAAATCTTCTGCGTCTCCAAAGGTTATTATGATAAACTGATAGTTCAAGTTATTCCAAGATCCGAGATTTAAACTCAGGATGCGACAGCATATAAATTTCACCATGTATGGTACCGAGTAACAATATTTTCGTTGAACAAGATGGCTTCTAAGTCCACCCGTTACTACGGCGCGGTCATTAACCCAAATGAACGCGATGCTAAAAAACCTATCTCCTACGATGCGTTGACTTCTTGTCTCATCGAGGTTTCGGACACTGGTAAAATAATCACGTTTCGTCGTAATCCCGATAATATACCGACAGCAAGCGATGGTTCCAACGTCGTTCTCAAGCCGGGCGAATTCATCATGCCAGGGTTTGTCGATACACACACCGTACGTACCTGCCTTATATCTAAGGAAAGGATAGTCCATCATCATCTCATGAAATTTGCCAATTTGGTAGCATGCGCCTCAATTTCCCAATCTTGGAATGTGAGTCTTGGGTAACTTTTATCTTCGACATCTAACAATGGGTTCACAGCGGTCAGGAGTACGAACTTCTCGAATGGCTGGAGAAGGTTACATATCCAATGGAAGCCAAGTTCTCCGACTCTGACTTTGCTAATCGCACCTACAAATCGGTCGTCCGAAACATCATAGATTTTGGAGTAAGTTCCGTTTATTTGTCATGATTTAAGTTCTTGGCCCAACAAATTTGCATAACAGACAACGACTTGTTGCTACTACGGTACTATCCACCTCGGAGCCACCAAGCTGTTGGCGGATATAGTTCTTAAATCCGGCAAGTGTCACCTGTCGTCTATCGCGTCTTCCAAAAATTTTGACATCGACACTGGCAAATATAGGCCAACGTGCATTCATTGGCGTATGTAGATACATTTGTCGCAACTCACCACATAACTGATCTCACCCCAAACCAGAAATGTAACATGGACCGCGAAGTTCCCGAGAACAACCGCGAGGAAACCCAGGTTTCCATCGATAATACCAAAAAACTCATCGAGTACATCGACAGCTTACCACAAAATACTCAACCAGGCAGTCCTCCCCTCATCCATCCGATCATAACCCCTCGATTTGCCATCTCCTGCACGCCAGAGCTCCTCGAGGGCCTCAGTAAATTGGCCGAAAACCCCCCTCGTTACATACAGACTCACATCTCCGAAAACTTTAACGAAATCGCCAAAGTGGGGGAGCTGTTCCCAGGCAACACTTCATACGCAGACGTTTACAAATCGTTCAATTTGCTTGGCCCGAAAACTATCCTAGCACACGGTGTCCATCTTGGAGACGATGAGGTGAAGATTATTACTGAAACCAAGGCTGGTATTAGTCACTGCCCGACTAGCAACTTTAACTTGAGCAGCGGGATTGCTCCTATTGGGAAGTATTTGGATGCAGGTATCAAGGTTCGGATTTTCGCCCCATGTGATTGACCTTTGTTAAATACTCCTTCTCCCAGGTCGGTTTAGGGACAGACGTTTCCGGAGGATTTAATCCTTCGATCCTCAATACCATACAACATGCGAGCATCGCCTCTAAAATTATCGCCTTCCAACATAACCCCTCCGAACCTCTCAAACCGGGATACAACAATCGTAAATTTTCAGTAGCCACCCTGTTATACCTAGCCACCCTTGGTGGTGCGCACGTGTGCGATCTCGACGCACATATCGGATCATTTGCTGTCGGAAAGACCTTTGACGCGTTGTTGGTGAATATGGGATCAGAGGTAAATAATCCGGGATCTTGGCCCACGTACCCAGTGAATGAAACGGAGTTGAGAGAGTCGTTGGAGCGGTTTTTGTTTTGCGGAGATGATAGGAATATTTCGAAGGTCTACGTTCAGGGCAAGTTGATCGGGGGTAAGGACTGGTCGCCACCTACGGCCTAGTCCCTCTGGGTCCAATTAGACACTATCTCGCAGTTTCGATAAGTAAATCATGTCAGGTTATGTTTTGTCAAGTTTTGGGGGTTGGTAATGAAGTGTCGAGAATTCCAAGGGGGTAATTACCGTAACCTCGCCATCGAATGACCTCGAATCCGGATCCGATAGACGTGCGCGCTAACTCAGATCCGCACCTGAAGCTTGAAGCACAAACCCAGCGGTGGTGCAGGTGGTGGTCCATCCCTTCACGATCGCCGTCCGATCGTCCGAACCGTCGACCTCCGGCGCAAATGCGAATCGAACACCTTCCCGCGTGACAGCCACCCGTTCCACACCCTCGCCCTGATCCCACATCCTTTGTCACAAGTCGGACAATGAAATTCGGGTTCAACTTTGTCTCCAAGGAACAGGGTGTGACCATGGCGGCCACAGCGGCCACAACTGGGTCCGTTTCTTCATTTGTATAAAGACTCCTGCAACAGTACTAGTGTCACGACTGACGCGCTGACGAACCAACGGTTGGAGTCGAGCAACACAACATGATGGGCAGTGGTAAGCTAATTTCTTTGTTCGGCTAATCTCTCCATGACGGTCTTACTACTGTAGGCAAGAAACGTTCAGCGGATGATGCAGGTGTCGCGACGCGCGAGGACGGCGCCAAGCGTAGGGAGAACACTGGGTCTGCGAAGGACGTGAAAGTTGGACTCAAAGTACGCGTTTTCAAGTTTTGCTTGGACGACTCTGACTGGTCGTGGACCTGTCGCATCTCACATCTTACTCAGGCCGGGGCCATCCCAGCTTCGGATTTCAAAGCGCGCGCTGTCCCACTACATGTCGTTGTGATTCGCACACCCCCTGTTGCCAGAGACAACAACAGCGCGTCTCCAGCTCCTGTCGACGATACGGACTTACTCGGCGCGCTTGCGCTACAACCTTGCTCCTTCACGACGGGGAGCTACGGGTGGAAGGGTAGCAAGCGCCTCGCTATCGATCTCGTCGACCCCACAGGCGGCGAGAAAAAGAAGGTCCAGGTGATGTTAACGTACGTGTTCTAGACATGATTGAGTTTTCACCGCACACTTAACCGATGAGTTCGATAACAGAGTCAATGCGACTGTTTTGGGTAGCAAACAAGCTGAAAAGGAAGCGGAAGTTGAGGTTGGTCCTGGTACAAGCGACGCTGACGGTGGAGCTATTACACCTGCGGAACAGGTATCGTAATGCCCGTGTTTCGGTTGGGCTGAACCGGCGAACGTCTGATACAGTTATGATATTTGGAGAAATGATACAACAACGTCTAATATCTTCAAGAATTCATCATGAGTTGAGTGTTCTCGATGCAGCGGTCGCGTTATACGCATCATAAGGCGACCATATCATAAATCAAAGTCCGAGTCGGAATCGTCCTTCTTTGAAGCGTTGCGTACATTTCTGGAAGAGTAATTGGTCCAAGTGGATTTGGATCCTACGTGCGAATCCTCTTCCTCAGATTCTTCGTCTAGGTCGTCACTCGAACCTGCTGGTGGTTTCTTTTCAGAAGGAATGATAGCGCCACATGCAATAAGCAATGTTTCTAACTCTGAAATTGTAGCACAGTAGCTCAGCCGAGGTCGAGCATTGAGGCAAATGTGGCAACGGAGAACCTACCTTCAAGCTTTGGTTCTCGAGCCGATCCCCAAGCCACGATCTGATTGACGATCTGACCTTTCCGATACACGATGAACATGGGAACACGAGAGTCAGGTAGATTCGGTATGCACTTGTCACCAACGATGGAAACGAATTTAGTGCGCGGATGGAGGGTTGCTAACGTGCGAACATGTGCGTGTGCTCGGTCACTTTGTGGAATACTGTAAAAGAGCACATAAACGTTTGAAAGGAATGTGAACACGAGAGAGGGCGAAGTAACACCACTTACCCGTCCTTATACAAAAAGCAAACTACGCCCGTCCCGCGTGCTTCAACGTCACCAGGTTCGTGCTGCTCGCTAGCCTCCGTGACCTCGCGCGTGTAGTCATCCCTTCCGATGGGGATGACTTTGCCAAAACGCCTGCGCTGTGCCTCTAGACGTTCTTCTACAAGTCGCTGCACTCGACGCTGTGCAATCTGCCGTTCTACTGCGTCATCCTGGACATCCTCTCCGAGTTCCTGAAGTTCCGCAGCAGTCAGGTCCTCGAGTACGTCATCGAGGGTCGATGATGGAGGTGGGGAAGGAGAGGGTGGAGTGGGTTCGCGTGGAGGAAGTATGCCATGTTTGCGCAAGGCTTCATCGCTGGTAAGAAGGGTCTGTCGTCATGATTGGATGTATTCAGGCCGAGATGTATGCTCACAATTCAGTGTCCTGGTTTGGGCTCATCGTAGCGATATCTGGTCTGGTCGGCCCGGATGCCGCGTGGCGTAGGTGTACGTATGTATGTGTACTTGCTCTCCGCATCGTCGACGCAAACAACGTGCTGTCATGCATCGCATTCCTCTACCTCTCATCTCACTATCATTATCATGACTCTGGTATACATTCCGCAGCCTGGCGAGGTTCTCATTCCACGCGAGTACCAAAAGGAGATCTTTTCCAAGGCGCAAGAGAAAAATGTCATCGCTGTGCTTGACACAGGTAGCGGGAAGACCCTCATATCTGCCCTGCTCATCAAATGGATTGCCGAGCAGGAGCACTCTCAGAAAAAAGTCACTGTGTTCCTTGTGCCAAAAGTTCCTCTGGTGGAACAACAGAGCATATTCATCGCTCAACACACTTCGTTACGTGTGGCGCAGGTCCATAGCGAAGTTTCGGCCAGCGTCACAGATCATACACGCTGGAACGACCTCTTCTCGCAGGCTGACGTACTTGTGATGACGGGTGAGCCCGTCTCTTTGCAGCGAGCGATGTTCTTCTCATCAAATACAGGGCAGATTTTCTTGAACGTACTCACGCACTCACATTGGAGCATGAGCAAGGCACGCATATCCTGCCCACTTTGGGTCATCTGTTTCTAACGGGCCATAGGTTTCACTTCTTGTCCTCGATGAATGCCATCATGCACGCAAAAACCACCCATACACCACCGTGATGGCTATTTACCGAGCCTGTCCCGAGCCCGATCGACCGAAAATATTTGGTATGACGGCCTGTCCTACGTGGACCTCCACGCCGCAAACCTCGCTAGCGGATTTAGAAAAGAAGTTGAATGCCCAGATTGTCACCGTTCAGGAAAACTTGGCCGAATTTGCTCGCCATTCTTCAAAGCCTACTGAGGTAGAATAGTATCCCCATGCGCAAAACTTTTGTCTTAACGCCTTATTTCAGGTCATCCGAGAATTCCCCTCACCGCCGAGATCTTATCCTGAATACCCCATTCCTCATATCTGGAGTCGCTTCGATTACTCTCAAATTCCAGAATCCATCGACATACCCTGGCAACAACTGAATACCCGCTATCTTTTCACCTTAGAGAATCTGGGGATTTTTGCTGCCGAGCTTTTTCTCTACTGTGACCTTCAGATGCGTATATCGGAACTATTACGTCCTCGTGACCTCAATGAGATGGAGACACTGCGTAAGCGGTATCTATCTACAGAGAGCTCTAGCGAGATCGATACCTCAGTCTCTCCTCGTATTTCCGAATTGCACGATTTGTGCGAGGTCTTGGCGGAGTACCAACCGTTCTTCGAACATGTCTCTAACAGCGAAGACGAATCCGTTCCCTGGGCTTTTCGCCTCGAGTGGTGCTCTCCGAAGGTTCAGGCTCTTGTTGACATCTTGTTGGAAAGCTATACGCCCGACTTCCATGGCATTGTGTTTGTGGAGCGCCGCCATATTGCCAGGGTGCTTTCTAGCGTCATTTCCCGTGTCCCAATACTTAGAGATATTATCAACTGTGCAGAGTGTGTAGGTCACGGGGGCGAAGAGAAAGGCATCGGAGGAGGCATGCCACAGAAAAACAACGCAATGTTGTCAATGACTTCCGAGATGGAAAAATAAATTTGCGTAAGTGAGTACTCCTGGTGGTTACCTTTCATTTATCATGGGCAATAGTTATTGCCACACCTGTGGCAGAGGAAGGCTTGGACTTTCCAGTTAGTCCTTGGCATACCTGCGCTTGGAGAAAAGTGATTAAATGACTCCAGGCCTGTGATCTCACAGTTCGATTCGACTCTATGCAGGGTATGGTGGGCTACGTCCAGTCACGTGGACGGGCGCGACGTGCGACCTCGACATTTGTGGTCATGATACAGCAGAACAACACCTCACAACGTGACAATTATCTATCCCTCTCCGAGAACGAACCCCATATCAGGAGGCTATATCAGTCCGGAACTCCTGTTCTCAACTCAAGTCCTAATGGCAGCCAGACCATGGACGATGACGGAGATAGCGGCGACTATGTCTATCCGACAGATCTCGCTAAGCGGGAGCGATTTGTTGTGCCAAGCACGAATGCAATTTTGACGTACAACACGGCTATCGGGCTTCTTGGACATCTTTGCTCACTCATCCCACGTGATGCGTTCACTCCGGCACAAAAACCACGTTACAGCGGTACCTTTGTCTCGACCGTATGGCTCCCTTCGATGCTGCCGTTGCCCCAGAGCACCTCGTCTACGAAGGTCCCGCAAGCACTCAACGAAAGAAGCTAAGCGAGCTGTTGCATTTATGGCTGTCAAGGCTTTGCATGGGCTGAAGATATTTGATGATCACCTACTTCCAGTGCATGCCAAGGCAGAACCTGATATTTGCGAGGATCCAAGTCTTCTGGACGATGTCATGGAGGTGCCCGAAATTATGGACGTCACGGTGTTTACTCCATGGACCCTGGGATCAAGACTATGGTCACATCCCGTTAACGTGGATGGAAAGCGCATTGCTGGAATTATCACGGGGACGCCTCTTCCACCTACCGAACTTGTCTGGGATGGCACCGCGCTGACAGTGGGAGAAGCCGAACTCGTCAACCTTGACTCGGGAGAAGAGTATCGGGAACGTAGACTCCTGCAAGATTACACCGAACTTGGGTTGTGGTGGCGCGTTTCCGCTCGACCACGCTTGACACCATTGTCGTGTTTCTTGGTTCCCATCGCTCCAGATAGTTGTCAACCAGATTTCCCAGCAGTGGAACGACTATTGAAGGACCCTCTCGTCAAGCTCGAGCCGACGGGCGTGGATGAGCGTGAGTATGATCACATTCTTGTCACGAATAGCATGCAGTATGGTCGTCCGTTTCTACTCCACAAGATCCGATTAGACCTGACCCCATTATCGAAGCCCTCGGCTGGAGATCGCGAGGCAGGATTTGAAACTTTCTGGGACTACTTTAAATGGGTAATCAGGAAAAGAAAAGGTCGCCCTCCAGAGATACCAACCGAGGGGCCGCTCATTGAAGTAGTCCAATACCCAGACAAACCTCCCGAATGTACGACCTCTTACCCCGGGATACGTCCGTCGACGTTGACATGGCTGCTGCAAGTGATTCAAGACCATTCCTTCTCCCTTTGGTCTCCACCTCCATCTTCCCGATGCCAGAAGAAATGTTCTCCCTCTTTGCTTTATTACCACGCCTTCTACACCGCATCCAAGATTTGTGGCGTGCTCGTTGCGCCAGAATCGGCCTTGGCCTTACTCCTATTCTTGATGACCGCCTCATTGAGGCAACGACACTGCCCGCTGCGGCTGCAGGTTTCAATAACCAGCGCCTTGAGACGCTTGGTGATTCCGTGCTGAAGCTCTGCACGTCTGTGCATTTATACAACAAGTTCTTGCATTACCATGAAGGCCAACTCGACAATTTGCGCCAGCAATTCATCTCAAACCGCACCCTCATGCTTCGAGGAAAAGTGATCGGCATAGAACATTATTTGAACATAGAGGGTCCGAACGCTAAGACGTGGCCTATCGTGGTAGCGGTGGACAGCCCATCTCTGCAAGATCCGGAATGTAGTGACCGAACTGCAAAGCGACGCATTCCTCGAAGAAGTCTGCAGGACTGCATGGAAGCGATCATCGGTGCCGGCTACCTGTCTGGGGGTCTTTTGATGGGATTACAAGTAGGAACTGCACTTGGGTTGAACTTTGGGGCCCCTTGCCGTGGCACTTACGTTACGCCCGACCTGACGTCAATCGAGCGCCTGAGGTCTATTCGGAGCTGCAAGATGCTCTCGGTTATGAGTTCCAGAATGTCGAATTACTACAGGAAGCCCTGACGCATCCATCTTTCTGTTCGGGTGGGAAATCTTACCAAAGGCTAGAGTTCCTCGGGGATGGTACGACTCTCGTAATGTGATTTCCATGACTTAGCTGATATTTATGTCAAAGCTGTGGTTGATACAGTCGTTATGACGTATCTCTTTAAAAAATTTCCCCATGCAAACTCTGGTCAGCTTAGTTCTTTGCGTGCGCGGGCAGTCTGCGGGCCCGCTCTGGCCTTTGTAGCAGTTCACGTCCTGAAGTTACACAACTTTCTATTGGCTGACCACCCGGGTCTTACCGCTGCTGTCGAACGATACATACCCATCCTGCAAGCGACATCCAGTCGTGAGATTGTGATGCACAGTTGGGCGCATGATCCTCCCAAGGTCATTAGTGACATCTTGGAGAGTGTGATTGCGGCAGTCCTTATCGATTCAGGGTACAATTTTGAGAAGACGATGTGCATCCTGGAAGCTGCCATGCACTTCATTCTAGAAGTTCTATCTCCTGATCTACCGCCGGAGCCAGTCTCCGCATTCTATTTATGGGCGGCAAAGTCAGGTTGTAAACGAATTCATTTAAAGTGTGTGCCCTTCGCAGTCTGCCTAATTCGGGTTCTACATAAAATCGTCTAGGAAATCATGCAGTCGTCCAGAGTTCAAACGGAACGACACTATCTGCGTTGTCGTCCATGACATCACCGTCGTTGGTCCTGTGACGGCATCCTGCTTGCCTGTAGCACGTGCCTTCGCATCAGAAAATGCCAGGACGATTCTTCAAGATGAGAACTCGGCAAAGGCATTGGTCCGAATATGCGACTGCATAGGGAAAGAGGTCCGCGCCTCCAAAACAGAACCTGTACGCCATGATGACGTCGATGATACGACCGAGACTGGCTTCGCAACCGCGGCACACTTGGAGTTCGAGAAATTCAAGGATCCCTGGAGGATCTGGTGTCGGGTGAAGACATGGAGGCTGAGAACTTGGTAGATGCATTATAGTGGTTTAGAGAGGGCCTCTTGGAGTGTATTTCTTGAACTCATGGTAGAGAAAGGGATGGTGGGTGGTCCAGGTGCAGTTGAATGTTTTACCGATTTTCTCACACTTCGGACCATTTCCCGATTCGCTGCGAACATTGACCGTTCTCTCGTGAGTTCACTGAGGTGATGAGGAGGCAATAGACGAATCAGGCCTCAGGACCAACGGTAGGGATTGAACATCCACTCATGATCAACGCCTCTAGACAACACGTTCCTCTTAACGGCAGTGCTTACCAATGTGGCAACGTGGCGTTCCGTCTGTCCTTGTTGCGTCGACAAAAGCGGCAATGAAGATATGTTCCGTCCGACAGAAGTTGACTTGTGACTTGTGCCAATACAGCACTGCGCGCTGCGCTGTACGTATGGCGCTGTCTTCTGCCGGTGCCAGTGTCCGTGGGTGTGGGGGATACGCCCTTAATCGTTATCTCAGCTCAGGTCAGCTCAGGTCCTGTATCCGCCTGGAATTTAAAATAGATAAGAGACTCGGCCGTTCTACTCCTACTGGCTGCGGCTGCTGACGACGTTTTTGCTTCCATGCAGGCCTATCAGTGGTTGTCTTTAAACGGTTTTAGCCAGAGCCAGCATATCATTTCCTCGACTTGTCCTTTTTCTTGCGGCCCCACCCAAAAGGTTAAATAGAACGCCCTCCTCAGGCTTATGACTATTTCTGCAGAGGTCGGGAAACTGTCCTACAGCTATTCCGTTGCTTTGCCCTATTCACGTCTGGCATGCACCTCCTATCCGACACGATTTTCAGCGACGCTCTGGCGTCCTCCGCTCAGTCCCTCACTGCTTCACTCAGTCTACTCCTATCGATTGTACGGATATTGAGACCTTCTACCCCTGGTGGTCTTGCCGGACTTTCCAACCCACCGTCTCTCATTACCTCGAACATTGCTGCCACTGCGCAGCAGAGCCATATCACCGAGCCTGGCAACTTTCAAGTCCTTATCCTTGGAGGCGGTGTTACTGGTGTCATGGCTGCTGAGACGCTGCATCGGAGAGGTATAGATAATTTCACTATCATCGAAGCACGCGAGACGCTGGGCGGACGTATGAAGAGCTTCTCATTTGGTGCGGCGGGCAGGGAGTATGTCTTGGAATTGGGCGCGGACTGGATCCACGGTACGCAGACGGAAAATGGCCCATCGAACCCCATCTTCGACTTGGCCCGAAAACATAGCTTATTGACCCAGCCGAACCATTATCGCGGTAGCATGAGTATGTTCTAGCAAATTCGAATGCTGTTCGTCCGTTTGCCGATATCTTCGACCTTTAGCAACCTACGACCATACTGGCCTGGTGGATTATATGCCGACTTTCCGCGCCGCGGTCGATAACTTCGAAGCTTTGACTGTAGGTGGAGGTATGTCCCCAAGTACCACCTCTTCACCCTTTGGCTGCAGCCTACATGACCATTTTAAAAGGTGATAGGATTTCGAGAGGTTTAGTGGATACGACAACTCGTAGCGGCTACTCTCTTCTCGGTGCCAAACCTAGAACGCCTCACGAGGTAGCTTCTGAATACTATCAATTCGACTGGGAATATGCCCAGACACCAGAGCAAAGCTCTTGGCTTGCGTCTTCTTGGGTAACGTATCCTCTCTACATAACAGCCAGTCGCGTTTGCTGTTCCGAAGAGTGATGATAAAAAGTCCCTACTCGGAGCCAGATCGTCTTGGTTTGTCCGCAAGCCTTGCTGCTTATCACGCATATTCTAGGCGGCTAATTTCACCTTTGATGGCAACTACGGTGGCTTCTCTTATGATAACCTTCTGACGACAGACCAACGCGGATTCGCGAGCATCATTCAGTCCGAAGCCGCTGAATTTCTTTCCGAGGATCAGGTCTTGCTGAATGCGACTGTTAAGACCATTAAATACTCTAATGATAGGGTATGGGTGAACCTTGCTGACGGGCGTAACTTGAGTGCGGACTATGCCCTGGTCACGTTCAGTCTCGGAGTTTTGCAGCACGATGATGTTCTCTTCGAGCCTGCTTTACCTAGGTGGAAATCGGAAGCGATACACGGTATGGCGATGGTCAGCCGAGTAACCCGTGCGGTTCTTCCTCTATTTTATTAACAATCGCGTACAGGGAACATACACCAAGATATATTTGCAGTTCCCTGAGAGGTTCTGGTTTGACACCGAGGTGCCTGGCATTACAGATTCCCACCTGTCGACTATCAGGGCGTTCTGACTTAAAGATACTCCAGTTTGCGCTGTATGCTGATCACGAGCGGGGGTGGTACCCCGTCTGGCAGAGTCTTGACATGGATGGTTTCTTCCCAGGTTCCGGAATCCTTTTCGTCACTGTCACCGTACGTTTCTACTACTTTTTGTTTTCTGTCCGCCAGAGCGCTGAAGACTTGGTCGACTAAATCCCTTACATAGGGCGATTTCTCGAAACGCATAGAGTTAATGAGCGACGAACTTGTGAAAGCAGAAGTTCTCGAAGTCCTTCGTTCGATGTACCCCAACACGACGATCCCCGAACCCGACGCGTTCTACTTTCCTCGTTGGCTGAACGATCCGCTCTACCGGGGTAGCTACAGCAATTGGCCGTCAAGTTTCCTGAGGGGCCACCACACCAATCTGAGAGCCACGGTCGAGCAGAGACTTTGGTTTGGTGGCGAGGCGACGAGTTTTAAATACTTTGGTAGGTCCGGAATCAGGGTATTACCCCCTGAATCTAATTCCTACTTCCTCCCCTCGCGGGCCTGAACCACTGACTTGGACTGGTGCGTCGCGACGGACGGCGACGTCGTGTCTAGGTTACTTGCATGGAGCATATTATGAAGGACTGAAGATGGCAGAAGAAATTGCTGATTGTATCGAGGACGACGGGTGTGATGGTCTTCCCCATGTAGAGGAGATCCCATGCTCTCACCCATATATCGCCTCAGATTTCATTTAACCGATTGTATTTTTATATCACTTTTCGAGGCTAGATGCCCCTTGTACTGTCTACTGTACTATATATATGCCATGTTCAAATTTCTCTTGTACTTTTACGATATCATTTACGCAAAAAGAGCATTAAAAACGCAAGCCGGGGACTGAAAAATCTTAACAAGTAGGACATCGTGCTTTAAACTTGCACACCACCATTCGGGCAGCGCTGATTAATTGCTGATTTTCTTCCTCTGCCCCGTACACATCACCGTGAGCGTGCTTCTTCGAACTCACCATCTACCCCTACGCATAGCTGAGCCGATGACTATCTCTGACTCAGTCTGACTTGAAAGAAAAAAAGGTCGTCACTCTGGCAGCAGTGGTCCCCTCATGGCAGACTACGACGCAGACCCAATTTGGTCCTCATCCCGCACAGCCCGCCAAATACATGATCTTGGGAGAGTAGAAAAGGTCGGTTCTCTCGCCTAAGGTGGCCCGCCCCCTCTACTGACTGTTGTACAATCACATAACACCCACAACTGAACAGGACATAGGTCATCTCCTTTCCCTCGCAAGCACCTCCCTTGCCCTCCTTTCCCTTCCCCAAACCGATGCACCAGATGAAAACCTCCTCCCGGAGGGCGACGAGCGCAGTGAACAATTCGTCGCCAAAGTGGGTGAATACTTTGAAACCCTCGACGTGCGTCTACCTGCTTTTCCTTCTCCTCTCACTCTCTTTCTCTCTCCACATCCATCCCTTCACTTGCACCCTACCTCCTCCCCCCATCAACGTCATGGACTAAATCATCAATCATCCAGGGAATACAAATGGCCCTCCGCTCCTCCCTAGCACACATCCGAGCCGCGCGCATCTCACCCGCAGTCCTTACCGCCCACCAGCCGGATTCGTTCCTCCACCACAAGGCGTGGGGCTCCCCTTCCCTCTCCCTCCAGAACCTGGCTCGAGTGGAACTGGGACCGAGGGGCGCCATTCGCAGGCAAAGGAAAAAACGCGCGGACTGCTTGAGGAGCGCGTGGAGCGCGATGCGTGGCGAGGCGCCCTCGATGCGCTCACTAGGTTGATAGATGCTAGACGTGCGGCAGAGGTGAAAGCTCAGCCGAGGGAGGACTGAGGGTTATGGCAAGGTATACATCGATTTTTGTTCTGGGTTGGGTTTGTATTCAATCTAGCTCCCTCATTGTATGTATCGTAGCGTGTATTTACTTCTTTACATGGTACGTAGGATGGTGATGTTTCTTTCTTGTCCAGTTTTGCGACGGTTGGCGATTATTGATTACCGGTTACCGCCCGCGCATTTGCAACAAGGAAAAGATATTGCTGCGCGCATCGTCACAGAATATGCTACACGTTGGGTTCCCGGCCACCCCTGTCATCAAGCACTACCGACTGCCGCAAGGATGGCCTCAGCATCGCGTGTTTCCGGATCCTGCTCCAGTTCGGCATTTCTTTTAGCAGATTTCTGATGTTACCCACATCAGCAGGATCATAGAAAAGAGCGGCGACAGTGTAGCACGTACTATGAGATCCTCGAGCTCCCTGCAGCGCGCTCGAGTCGCGTCGTAACATCACGAACCATATTCTCGCTCTCGCGCACTAAATTCGCCTGCCATATGAAAGAAGGAAAACAAATACTTGAGCGAGGGGCGCAGGGAATATTAGACGAATTTTTCTCGCACCGCGTTCTTGGCATCCCATGACTCTCCTCCCCTCCCCTCCTTCTCCATTAGTACTAGCTGTAGTAGTGAAAGATTGGAGTTTCCGTTGGTTTTCCACGACCTCGGCGCGGTAGAGCGCTAGTTCTTTCTGGTATCTGGCGTGTTATCGGGGATGAGGAATCGAATCATCGGTATACCCTGGATAAACGCTAAGAACATGGAGGGCCACGAACCGCTTCACGCCTCCAGCTTTGATCTTGAGCTGTTTTCGAGTTGCTGCTGAATCGCTCATTACAAGTTCAAAGCCGAGAGGGCGTTCCCGTCAACATCCTAATAGGGTCATGTGACTGTATGGAAGCGCGCGGGCCGAGAGTGAAGCCGTAGAAGACGTGATAATACTAATTAGTAAGCGTGTACCCACAACTTGAATGGGTTAAATGCTAAGCTCTCACGTTCACTCCTTCGCTACGTACTATGTTGTTACTGAATAGGCTAAATGGACACCCCCTGGGCGCTGAGCGCCCTCCCCCAACGAAAAAAATATGCACAAATAGGCCCAAACGACAGAATCAGTGTGGGACCATAGCCGCCATACAACCACTGGCAACCGGAACGTCTAGAGATGGCAGACATAGCCTCGGAGACAGCTCTTCAACACCTCAAGTCTCTGTACCCATACGGGGAAACCACCTCCTCATTGGATGGTAGTCTTATACAATTCTCTTGTCATGGGTATCAGTGCTCAATGTAACTTGACTAGTCCTTCAAAACCCGTGGTATATCGTAACAGCCGTCAGTTTCATGACTGCGAACAGGCCAGAGGCGATCCCGTTTCTGTACAAGTATGTCCTGGGAGAACTTGAGCATGCGCAAAATCAGTTCAAGGTCCCGGCCCTGGAGGCGAATCGTGAAAAACTCCTCCTAACTCGCAAGTTCCGCGATGCCTTTTTCAAGGCCTGTTTGATGGGGGGCATACCCAAGGTATAGCCCTTAGCTATCCCAGATAAACCGACATCGCAATTAACCTTTTCCAGGCGATAAACGCTTTGGTCTCCCTTCTCGAAGTTACGCCCAAGGAATTACGGGATACAGAACGACAAAGGTGAGTGATAATTAGCAGAACACTCACAGACTATGTGACCCTCTCTGCAGAGATACTACCTTATCCTTGCCAGAGCTCGAAAGACGCGGCGAAGTATTCTTCCGAGCTATTTATGGTGAAACTTCAGATGACGTACAGGGTCTCCTTGAGAGGATACATCCTGATGGGAGTGAGCACACCATGCAACATGAGTACGCTATTCAATTCTGAACAGCTGCGCAGGGTGGTTCTGCAACGCAATTGCCTATGGATCAGTATGTGGCTATACAGAGATCCTAAACCAACTGGAGACTTCGTATGTCTTGGTTAGCTCGCTTATCGCGGTAGACACCCCCAACCAGATTGGCTGGCATCTCGATAACGCACGTCGAGGGGGCGCATCACTCGAACAGATTCGTGCGGTCAGGCAGATAGCCATATACGCCTCTCAGAGTGCGGGGGTAAGGTGGAGGAATGTTATACCAGAAGTCAAGGACTAGGAAGAGTGAAGTTGTTAGATCTGCAGATAGAAATTGCAGGCGTGAGGTGGAGGAACAAAATACCGGAGGTAAAGGATGAGAATTGTTAAATTGTTGTATCTGCTTGAAGAACATTGAAGATGACTTGTATTTGGCTTGACTTGAAAAGGAAAAGAAAGTCACCCTGAGGATATGACAGGTGAACGATAGAGAAGCGGCAAATGCCGTGCCTCGTCTGACCAAAGTGCACTTTCTGTCGGTTTCTGCTAAACTGAATCAATCTCCTCTGTACCTCGGGCAGCCTGAGAGCGGCGGGAACGGGAATCAAAGAGTCCATCTTTTTAGTTGGTCATTGACATGAGCGGCGGAAGTCTATTCCATATAGGAGCAGCTCTTTTTAAGTGAGCACATCCAATTTTCAGATACGTAATCTTGCTTCGTTGATGCATGTCAACCGAGGGTGGGATTAAACTACCAGTGATCGAGTCAACTTCCACGGGAGATGGGTCTTGGTCACGCTCGACGTGTCGCGGGTCTAGCTAGCAGCTCCCATCTTCGGTGCCGCCGTGGTAGTCTAACCTTTGAAGATCCGAGTCTCTGGGCTTTAGTTCTTCAAGTTGGGCGCGAGTGGAGGACGTGTCGGACAACAGAGTGGCAAGACATTCACGTTCATGTTATCAATAACGGGGTTCGGAGTTGAAGCCCAACGGAGTAGTGGGTGGCGTGATACGTGTGCTTTACAATCAAGTGAGTACAATAGAGGAAGTGATATGATGTGTCAGTCGCACGTACCACCGAGGGCAAGCGGCCACTGGCAGAGACTCCGAGTCGGAGGCGAGGCTTCGAGAATCGAGAGGTTTCGCCCAAGATTTCTTCATTCTCGGTGAGAGCATCATCATCTGCATGCAAGTCTGAAAGAGAAGCCTCTCGTCTCAGGTCTGCCTGCCTCAATAAATATATTATTAAGGAGCTCGTAACTCAACTCGCCCTCAACCTCAACTCAAGTGCGACCATCGCGGCAACAGCTGGCACGCGACAACGCCGCGGCCCGGAAGAGCCGCGAAGCAACATGATGTGATTGTTTGAACTTGGACTCGTCAGGTCAGTTTGCCTTGATCCTCTTCACATCTCCTCACGCGCTCACGTCTTAGCACCCGCTTCCAGTTCTATGATTCCTGTGTAGACTTTGGTCTGCGTGAGGGGTGTGATCTTTGCGCGCCTTGAATGATAAACTCGTTAGTTGCATCGACGCGACGCGTCAATCTCTATCGTTGTCACTTGTCGGGCTCCGCCGCTCCGAGGTCTTTTCCTGTGGTTTTGGTGCAGTCGTTTCAAGGGAGGGCCGAGGAATGCGCCTGGAATAGACGGACGAAAAGAAGGACGGATCGCAGAAAGACCGCGGCTAATGGGCTTTGACGGACCTGGGGTTGAGGCAAGGCCACAGCGATGGGACCCAACATGGCAGGTCCGTATCTTTCTCCGACTCTGTCAATGAGAAATGCAATTCTCGTAACCCATTTAGGTTCTGGGCGATGCGTTGCAACACTTGCCGTTCGAGCTGCATATGTGCTAGCCTGGTAAGGAATACGAACACGGCGAGCATCTAGTCTAGCATGGCGTAGCTAAAAAATTGGCAGGTCAGTTCTGTGTCATTGCTCGGGTACTCATCGCGGGAGATACGTACAATTGCTTGACGGCGGTTTGTCTTGGGCCATCAATAATTTGGTTGGGTTCAAGGCATACATAACTTCGTGTTATCGTGTCTGTATGGGTCTAAGGTGTGTTCCTTCGTTATTACATTCGATTAAGGATTCAAGGCACCGCCGCGGTTCGTCACACCATTGACTAGCTCTCTAGGCTGGTATCCACGCGCCACCGGAACAGTTAATTAAGCCACACAATTGTGGAGATACAATATATATTGATATTCAGTGCCGCCCAACGAAAAATCATCTTTCCAAATGCACAAATACGCACAAATGACTCATTTCCCTTAAATCCAGGCGTCTCGTGCAACCATGTTACGACATCTAGAGATGGCAGACATAGCCTCAGAAACAGCTCTTCAACACCTCGAATCTCTTTACCTGCACAGGGAAATCACCTCCTCATCGGATGGTAATTCATACAAAACTCATCATGGGTATCAGCACTCAACGTGATTTTCTCTCTAGTCATTCGTAACCCGTGGTATCTCGTAACACTCGCCAGTTTCACGGCGGCGAATAGGCCAGAGGCGATCCCTCTTCTGTTCAAGTATGTCTTGGGAGGACTTGAGCAAGCGCAGAATCGGTTCAACATCCCATTGTCTGAGGCGAATCATGAAAAATACGTCCTCGCTCACAGGTTTCGCGATGCCATCTTCAAGGCGGCATAATAGGGGGTTACTCAAGGGTATACACCCCTGCTAATCCTGGATAAACCAACATCGTGATTAACTTCTGCTAGGCAATAAATGCCCTGGTCTCTCTTCTCGAAGTTACGCCCGAGGAATTACGGATACAAACCGACGAAGGTGAGTGACATTAGCAGAAGAACTTTACAGAGTGTGTGACTCTCTCTGCAGCTGCAGAGGCACTACCTTATCTTTGCCAGAACTCGAAAAACGTGGCCAAGAATTCTTCCGAGCTATTTACGGTGAAACTGCAGATGATGTGCAGGGTCTCCTGGATAGGATACATCCTGATGGGAGTGAGCACACCATGCTTGAGTATGCTATTCGATTCTGAACAGTTGTGCAGGGTGGTTCTGCAACGCAATTGCCTATGGATCAGTATGTGGTTATACAGAGATCCTAGACCAACTGGAGACTTCGTACGTCTTGGTTGGCTCGCTTATCGCGGTGGACACCCCCGACCAGATTGGCTGGCACCTTGACAACGCACGTCGAGGGAGGCGCATCACGCGAACAGATTCGCGCACTCAGGCAGATAGCCATATGCGCCTCTCAGAGTGCGGGGGTGAGGTGGAGGAATGTTATACCGGAAGTCAAAGACTAGGAATAGTGAAATTGTTAGTTTTGCAGATAGAACTTGCAGGGGCGAGGTGGAGGAACGAAGTAAAGGAATAACAATTGTCGAATTGTTGAATCCACTTGGAGAACATTGAAGATGACTTGTATCTGGCTTGTCTTGAAAACGAAAACAAAGGAACCTTGAAGATATGACAATATGGACATTAGTGAAGCAAGGCGAGGGGTCGCGTGCCTCGTCTGACCAAAGTGCGCTTCCTGTTGGCTTCTGCTAAACTGAATCAGCCTTCTCTGTAATTTGGGCAGCCTGAGAGTGGGCACGGGAATAGAAAGAGTCCATCACTTCAGTTGATCATTGGGATGAGCGGTGGAAGTCTATTCCTATTCCAAATAGTAGCTTGACAAGCAACTCTTTTTTCAAGTGAGCACATCCGTTTTTTTTCAGATACTTAAGGTTGCTTTGTTGACGCATATTAACGAAAAGTAGGATTGAGCCTCCAGTAATCGAGTTGCAACGGGATATGGGTCTAGCGGGGTTCCCATCTTCGGCGCCGCCGTGGTAGTAGTCTAACCATTTAAAGATCCGAGTCTCTGGACCTTAGCGCGAGTGGAGGACGCATCAGAGTGGCAAGAACATTCATCTTCAACAATCGAGTACAATACGATAAACGATAGAAGAAGTGATATGGACATGATACGTCAGTCGCATGTAGGGCAGACTCGGCAGAACAGCCAGAGAAGCGATGGTTCGAGAGGTTTCGTCAACATTCTCAGTAAGATCTGAAACCTGAGTCTCTTCATCAGCACTGCACGAGTCTGCAAAAAAAGAGCTCGCAGCAACTGAGTCAGCTTAACTTCTGAGATCTGAGTCCTCACTCACTCAATTCACCGCGGCGCGGCAACCAATACGGCCCGGAAAGAGCCGCAAAGCAACATGTGATTTTTTGACTGGGATGTGTCAGCGTGTCGCGGCTGCCACTTGATATTCCTTGACTCTCTTCACATCTTCTCACCTGCTTCCAGTTCTACGATTCTTGTGTAGGCTTCGGTCTGCCTGAGGGGTGTTATCTTTGTGCCTTGAAGGTTAAACTCATTAGTCGTATCAACGCGACGCTTCAATCTTTATCGTTGTCACTTGTCAGGTGTCAGGCGTGTCAGACTCCGAGATCTACACAGTCACTTCCCTCGGCCTTGTGGCGCGCGTGTCTTTCAATCAATGAGAATGCAATTTAGTTAGCCCATCTAGGTTCTGGGTGGTGCGTTGCAGCACTTGGCTTTCGAGCTTGCATTCAGTGAGGATATGTGTCGGGTCGCTGAGGTCGGGCAGAATTGTTTTCATCTAGGTTAGGGGTCTATATTTTTTTGTGGGTGCACTGGACCGTTCTTCTCTCTCTCACTTTGTCTTCCGCTTCCTTCAAATTGGTAGTGCCACCACTACCAAAAAATATCCCAAGGCCGATATCAGTTTGAGTTTGGCGGTCGCTTGGCCAAAGTTTTGGAGCTAGGGTCGGGTCGAGCTGACACATTCATATTGCGTTGGTAAGGACCTTGCAAGGCGATCTATTATATAATTCGAGTCTGTTGCTACAGTACGTTATTCTTAGGAGCAGAAGAGAGGGTCGTTGCAATTGGGAGCACTAGTTTTATCTTGTTTCCGTATTGTTTGGAGAGTTGCGGTGTGGGGTGCGGTACAGTAGGTGTACAAAGTCAGTTCGGGAATACCTGGCTCCGACGAGGATGTCGACTGCTCTGAGTAAGGAGTACGACGAACCCGGTGAACATCATGAAATAGTGTAGCATAAAATTGGCAGGTTAGTTCTGTCAGCGTGAGGGATAAAACGCGTTAGTACAATTGCATGATGGCTGTTGGGCTACTTACAGTAATCGGTTGGGTTCGAGGCATACATACGTGTTGTATGGGTCTAGGGTTACAATGTTATTGTTCGAGTATAGTAACAGTTCAGCGCCGCACACCATTGACCAGCTCTCTAGGCTGCTAAGCACGCGGTCTCAAGCCGCTGGAATAATCCATTATCCGCGGCCTATCGTAGTAAGTACTGCTGACATGAAGTGGTTATTGTGTGGAGATACAATCTCAGTTGTATATATTTAGCGCCGCGCAACGAAAGATCAGTCTTCGGAGTGCACAAATACGCCCAAACGATCCGTTTTCTTAAGTCTAGGCGTCTCGTGCAACCAAGCTACGACGTCTAGGGATGGCAGACATAGCCTCTGAGACAGCTCTTCAACACCTCGAATCTCTGTACCCGCACGGAGAAATCACCTCCTCATCGGATGGTAATTCATACAAACCCATCACGGATATCAGTACTCAACGTGATTTTCCCTCTAGTCATTCGTAACCCGTGGTATCTCGTAACACTCGCCAGTTTCACGCGGCGAATAGGCCAGAGGCGGTCCCTCTTCTGTTCAAGTATGTCTTGGGAAGACTTGAGCAAGCGCAGAATCAGTTCAATATCCCATTCCCGAGGCGAATCATGAAAAATACGTCCTCGCTCACAGGTTTCGCGATGCCATCTTCAAGGGCGGCATGATAGGGGGTTACTCAAGGGTATACACCCCTGCTAATCCCGAATAAGTTAACATCGTGATTAACTTCTGCTAGGCAATAAACGCCCTGGTCTCTCTTCTCGAAGTTACGCCCGAGGAATTACGGGATACAGACCGACAAAGGTGAGTGACAATAGCAGAAGAGACTCACAGATTGTGTGACCCTCTCTGCAGAGATACTACCTTATCCTTGCCAGAGCTCGAAAAACGTGGCCAAGAATACTTCCAAGCCAATTATGGTGAAAACTGCAGATGGTGTGCAGGATCTCCTGGATAAGATATATCCTGATATGGGTGAGCAAACCATGTTGCTTGAGTATGCTATCCGATTCTGAACAGCTGTGCAGGGTGGTTCAGCAACACAATTGCCTATGGATCAGTATACGGCTATACAGAGATCCTAGACCAACTGGAGACATCGTATATTTTGGTTAGCTCACTTATCGCGGCGGATACCCCCGCCAGATTAATTGGCATCTGGCGAATGCACGTCGAGGGGGCGCGTCACTCGAACAGATTCGCGCGGCCAGGCAGATAGCCATATGTGCCTCTCAGAGTGCGGGGGTGAAGTGGAGGAATGTCATACCTGAGATCAAGGAATAAGGATAGCAGAGTAGAACGTTGTATTATTGTACATACTTGAAGAACTTGTTTGAACACCTCTCTTTGGAGCCGTCTTGATGAGAAAGGGCAAGGAATCTATGGCTGTTGCGAAGAGCAAGGGTAAAGTCGGAGGTTGAGCAGGAGGAACAGGTCGGCAAATGCCGTGAATCGTCTGACCAAAGTGCATCGTCTGTTGGCTGTTCCTCAGCTAAACCGAATCATCCTCCTCTCCCTGTGGGTCACTACGACCCATACAAACTATTCAGCATGACGGATTCCTCCAGTATCGACAACGAGCTAGTGTCCCTGGCACCCACAGCAGCTTCAGTTCTGGGATTAAGGGCCCTTGCGATTTCGTCCCACGGGTCCAGCCAGAAGGCACATGTTATCCTTCGACGTGTTGACCCGGAGAGCGACTCGGAGGGAGAAGGAGAAACAAAAGGCGCTGTTCAATTCAGCTTATTCGCCTACAAACGGATCGAAGTCAAGCCAGGGAAGGAGATTCTCCTCACTGTTGCCGATGGACCCTTCAAGGACCGTGCTATCATATTTGAGGGGCATGAGTTGGAGGCTTCTTCTCTTTCAGATGTTGAAGAGGAGACTCAGGTTGAAGAAGAAGAAGACGCTCTCGTGCCTCCAGAGCAGTCACTTCCACTTAAAATGAGGAAACCTTGGGCGAAACGCCTTGAGCATCTGTGCCGTTGGGTACGTACGACGTGTCAATATCACCTTTTCTATGGCACTCATTCGATTGCAAAGCACATGTATTACACCCTAAGGCCTCTCATCACTCTATTGGGGTTCAAACAGATCCTGCTATTATAACACGAGCACTCAGGCTAACCTGAATGATCCTCCCCCCGTACCCAAAGAAAGCTCAGAGACTAAATACCCCACGATTGCGCGAGATGGATCAAAACCTCCACCTTTAGAGGTT
>JAGKRU010000211.1:0-35355 GCA_022884055.1 Russula griseocarnosa | reverse complement strand
ATTGATGATTATATCACGCACATCAAACGCTGTGTCCAATCAGTCAGACCGGAACTTACGGAGATGGAAAGAAGAGGACAAGAGACTTGTCGTCGATACGCTGTCTGAGAGAGCGGATGGCATGTATGTCATCTCATACCTCGTCCCTTGTTTCTAGCCACGACGGATGGACGCTCACGTGATCCTGTAGTTCCGCTGGGTCGTCTGCCAGGTCGACAGACTGTGTCGCACTTCCTGCGAGTATTCGGAAGGTTTTGAACGACTTGCCGAAGACATTGGACGAAACATATAGTCGTACACTGCAAGGCATCGACGAGAGAAACGAGAATATGCACAACGACTCTTCCGATGTCTTACGGTGTCCATTCGCCCTCTTCGCGTCGATGAACTCGCGGAGGTCCTTGCCATTCAGTTCGACGAAGCGGCGACGCCTACATTTTAACGTAGATTGGCGTCCAGAAAATCCAGGAGAAACGGTGATGTCTGTATGTTCTACTCTTATCACCATCATCGAAAAGGGAGGGCATCAAGTAGTTCAATTCTCACATTTCTCCGTCAAGGAGTACTTGACATCTGAGCGACTCGCGGCGGCTAAAGGACGTCTTTCATACTATCACATTTTCCCCGAACCTGCGCATACCATCCTTGCACACGCCAGCCTTAGTGTCCTCCTCCAACTCGATGACAAAATCGACAGAGATACCATAGGCAACCTTCCCTCGCCCGCTATGCCGCTCGATACTGGGTCGACCATGCCCAGTTTAGGGATGTATCATCACAAATTCAGGGTGTCATGGAGCGCTTATTTGATCCAGCAAGGCCACATTTCGCAGCATGGGTTTGGTTTATACGATATCGACCGTCATTGGACAGAGCCCATGTCCACGACACACCCGACGCTGCCTGAGGCTGTACCACTTTATTATGCCTCTCTGTGCGGTTTCTGTGGTCTCATGGAGCACCTGATCTCTGCTCATTCACTGGACATCCATAGCAGGGGTGGCTCTCATACCACTCCGTTACATGCCGCCTCAGTAAAGGGACATTCAGACGTCGCATCGCTACTCCTTAAAAATGGTGCAGATCCCAACTCTCATGACATTGTGGGCAGGGTTCCACTTCACCGGGTATCACAGGGCGGGCAGCAGGTCATGGTAGAATCATCACTTGAGATTGCACGGCTCCTCGTCAATTCTGGCGCAAACGTAAATGTCCCCGATAATGAAGACGAGACTCCACTACACGCGGCAGCACGATCCGGTTATCTCGACATCGCGGAACTGTTAGTTGAATCTGGTGCAAGTCTTGATGTTCGGAATATGTATCAACAGACCTCGCTGCACATGGCCTGTCGTAACGGGAAGCTTGACGTTTCACGCTTTCTTATAGATCGAGGCTCAGACATCAATTGTCGGGAAGAGCGTGGCTTCATTCCATTACACGCGGCGTCACGATCTGGACACGTCGAAGCTGCACGTCTATTGCTAGACCGTGGCTCCGATGTGAATGCACACGACACAGGTCTTGGAACGCCCTTACACCTTGCATCACGATATGGATATCTTGACGTCGCCCGGCTCTTGATAGGCCACGGCGCTGATGTGAATGCACCAGACGCAGACCGCCGGACGCCAATGCATTTCGCGTCAAACAATGGGCACTTCGACATCATAATGTTACTGGTTAAGCAAGGTGCACATGTTGACAGCCGAAACAACAAGGAGGAGACTCCCTTACACCGCGCTGCACAGTATGGGTTCCTCGACATTGCGCGGCTTTTGATGGAGCGAGCCGCTGCCGTGTTTGCCCGGGATAACGAAGGGCTGACAGCATTCCACAAGGCGTCAGGTTGTGGACATCTCCACATCGTAAAGTGCCTGCTAGAGTGTGGGATCGATATGAACATTCGGAACGGAAGTGGAGAGACGTCACTGTACTGGCATCTGCCACGGGGAAGGTTGACACCATACGCTTCCTTATCGAGCATGGTGCAGATATCAACGTCAAAAATAATGTTGGTTGGAATCCACTGCACGTCGCATCGCAAAATGGACACCTCGATGTTGTGCAACTATTGATCGACACTGGCATTCCCGTCGACATTCGGAACCAGGTTCAAAAGACACCGTTAGCCTTGGCATCGGGCGAGGGGAACGTCGAAGTCGGGCGCTTCCTCATTGAGCGAGGGGCCGACATTAACGCGCAGGACAATGAGAGCCGGGTTCCATTACACTTCGCCTCAGGAAACGGATGTCTTGAGATGGCACAGCTGTTGCTAGACCACGGCGTTGATCCAAACATTCAGGATGCTGACCTCTGGAGCCCGTTACATCTAGCATCGGCCAATGGCCACCTCAATGTTGCCGAGTTGCTGGTCGAGAGCGGCGCAAATATCGATATATTCAATGACAAGCAAGAAACTCCACTTTATCAAGCAGTAAAGAATGGTCAAGCCGCGATCGCCGTCTCTTTATCGATCATGGAGCAAATCTGCATACGATGGACAGCAATGGCTGGACGCTCTTGCACGCTGCATCGCATGGTGGACACCTCCGAGTTGTGAAGCTGTTGCTTCGGCGAGGTGCTGATGTTGACGTGTTAAACAAGACCAATAGAACTGCAGCCGACTTGGCATCAGAGAATAACAGAGCCGGAGTTACGAGGTTCATCTCAGACTACAAAGCAGACGCAAATACTCGAAATAGAATACGCTTAAACATGGACACAGCTCAGGACGAGGCCGATGAAAATGGGGTGGACAAGGAAAAGACTTCGCTGCACGCTGCCGCGGAAGAGGGTAACATTGAAGTCGTGAGGTCATTGCTCGAACGGGAGTAGATGTCAACGACCGCAATGCAGATAACCAGATTCCGTTGGACAGTGTTGCAGCCAAGGGGAACCTCGATGTCGTACGCTTGCTCATCGAGTGGGGAGCAGATGTGGATTCACGTAATCGATGGGGTTGGACACCGCTGCATACGGCATCACTAGACGGACACCTCGAAGTCGCGCGGGCGCTCATCGACCATGGCGCAATCGTGAACGCAAGGACGCAAGATCAGTGGACTCCGATACACCTCTCAGCGTACAATGGACATCTCGAGCTCGTGAAACTGTTACTTGAACGTGGGGCAGACATAGATGCAATAGATGGCCGGGGCGACACGCCATATCAATTATTGTTGCAAGGAGGACATCGAGAGATGGCAGATTATGTTCGGAGGCATGTCACGGGCAGAGATAGGTCCGACAAGATCCTTTTGTGGCTCAATTGTGATATCTGACTTTCACTGCATTTTTAGCACTTGGTGATGGGACGACGTATAGGAACCCTCTTGTACCTAACCGTTTTTGTCTGTAGAAATGGAATATGGATTCGAAATTATATCGTGTACAGTAACCTCACGGTGTAGGACAGTTCTAAACAATGGGTTGATCAGTCGACAGAAAGTACGAATATACAGGCGGTACGAGGGTGTGTATAGAGTCCTTAGCACGAAAAGAGTATAGAGATAGGACTCGGAGGAATGTTGGTACTGTAAATAAACGTATAAACACTGACGAAAGGGCGCGGCCAGGAAATTGGGCGTTCCCGGCAGCGGTCGTCCGGGCCGGTTGCGCTCAGATTTTTCCATACTACAGTAGCTTTGGCTTGAGCGGCCATGCGAGCATTCGTCGTCTCGGAGTATGCTCACCCATCCAAAATACAGCCCACCCACAACGCTCCAGAGCCCGTATGGAAGCCAGGCTCAGATGACATCTTGATCGATATTCATAGCGCGGGGCTCAACTTTTTCGAGGTGCGCTACGGGCACACACTCGATATTGAATTGCGGATATTTAACCAAAAACCAACTTCAGATATTGCAGTGCAGGCGCTTCCTTCGTGCTGGGTGCTGAGTTTGCCGGAACCGTGGCTGCTGCGCCCCAAGGGAGCCCGTATAAGCCTGGCGACCGTGTTTGGGGTTGCACAAGGTGCTTTTGGAGAGCGAATCGTTGCGAAGCCACATCAGGTACAGCCTCTACCAGATGCGCTTTCGTTCGACCAGGGTGCTGGTACGTGCCAAAAAACCTATGGTTTCTAGCGGGATGACCAATCGAGGACAAAATAACCATTTTATACAGCGGTCTCCATAACGTACACGACGAGTTACGAGGCGGTTGTGGGTCGCGCCAAGGTCCAAGCTGGTGCGCATAACACTTTAAATCCATAATTTACGAAAATCCTCAAAACTTCCTATTGTGCAGGTGAGCTACTCGTGTTGGCTGCCGCGGGAGGCGTTGGAATGGCCGCCGTCCAAATCGGCAAAGGTGTGCTGCGCATCTCCCTTGTTCCGCTGTTGGTCCATCCTAACCCGTGGCGTCCGCGTAGCGCTCGGCGCGCACGTGATCGCATGTGCCTCTCCTTCCAAGCTGGACGTCGCACGTAGGATGGGAGGTGCAGACTTTGTCGTCGACTATACACAGGCGGTTGGCAGAAAGAAGTTTTGAAGATTACTGGTGGGCGTGAGTTGACGTTGTGTATGATCCAGTTGGTCGTATCAAAGGTGCGGTCATATACCTGGCTACCAGGGTTATCTTATAATGATTGATTCTTCCTGTTCTTCGCAGATGCGCTGAAGTGTGTTGTGTGGGGTGGACGTGCGCTCGTCATTGGATTTGCCGGTGGCGAGGTTGAGAAGGTGCGTGATGTTACGTCACGTGGGAAGGCCCAAACGGCTCAGTTGCGTCGACAGCTACCTCTTAATTTAGTACTTCTCAAAAACGTTTCGGTTATTGGCACCTACTGGGGATCTTACCAAAGTGCGACACGTCATCTGTCTCGATTTATTCCCCAGGTTTAACGCTGCCTCCAGAGAACAAACCAACACGTGTAAGCGAGGTCTGGACGGAACTCTCGCACTTTTTGCTCCGGTCGTCTGAAACCGGTGGTGTACAATGGACATTACACTCTGGGTACGCTGAGCCAAGGCCTACAAGACCTGGAGGATCGGAAAACATGGGGAATGTAGTAGTGCGCGTACGAGAAGCGTCTGCGAGGGGAAGGCTTTAGAGTGTAAGGTCACGAATTTGTAATTGCGCTGGGCCGCCAGCTACCACTGCCAGACCGCGGACCAGGGACATATGTGGCTAATTTTTTGGGTCCAGGTTGACCTATATACGTTATTGGATGTGACGTATAAGTTTGCCTGCATCACGTCGCCTGTTCATCGTCTTGTCAACCGTGACGACCACCCGCCATCATCTGCGATGCGCATTCTGACCTACTTTTCTACCCTCGCCGTCTCCTCTCGACTTTATGGTTCCCGTGCCTTGCACTGCTCAGATTGCTGTCCCTCTAACTACTTCGCTACCCCTCGAAGTTCGCTCCCCTTATCTCAACTATTGGACGTCGCCGTCTAACACGAGCGGCAACACAACTACCAGTTCTGAGTTCTTCGCAAAGCGGTACGTCATGTAACTTCTTTCTTCTAGCGATCCACTTACGTATTAGTGGACTCGATGCGTCGTCTTGCATTAGTTATCTGGACGCACCGCTTTACTTCGGATTGATGGTGTCACACATTTAATATTTGGACAAGTCGCCCTCGCCAACCGGCCGAACGTCACCGGGTCGTTTATTACCCCACTCGCACCACTTATACGGTACACGTAGGAACCGTGGAAGTTTCGGTGACATTCTTTAGCCAATTGAGGTGTGTGTTGAGAGTCTCATTTTAAGTGTATGCGCTCCTCCTAATTATACTCACAGCCATACGATCGGGTTCGACAATCAATCCCTTTCACGTATATATCCTTTGAATTGAACGTCACGGATGGGAAAACTCATAATATAGAGATATATGCGCATGTACAGTCTGGTTCGTAACAGTTCGTTATAAGGTTGCACATGTTGATTCCTTATCTTAAGGGAGTTTCCTTGCTACCGATTTGGTTCAGAATGTGACATGGTCAACTGCTTCCACCTTACGGAGCGTATTCGAAACGGTTCAACTACAGAACCAACAATCATTAACGGAAAACGTGCACGGACAGGCAGAATGGGGACAAATCTACTTTGCAACGGCTCGGGTGAGTTTTCTTTCTTAGAAGCCATTCTTATTTTAGGCTCGTAATACTGTGTGGACCAGAGCAATGCCGTTACCTTCGGTGTCGGTTCTGTGGACTCGTTAATCAGTACTTTTTCTAATCGCGGCACCCTCCACAACGTCCCGGTTGTAGGTTCCGAGGAGCAGGGTCTCAGCAAGTTGGTTCACATATCTAGTACTACGACATAGTTCTGACAGGTTGGCTAGCACCACAACTGCGTTTGCCTTTTCTCGAATCTTAGTGCCGTCACTCATAATGCGAGCGCGGTCTTCGCTTTTGGTTTTGTCCAAGATCCTGCGGTTCAATCTATCGATCCAAATGGTCAATCCCAGAACCGTGTTCCGTTTTTCAGAATAAAGTACTCGTACATTTCAGATCTTGTAAGTTTACCCTCTCAATTCTAGTTGCTTGTCGTAATCGGGCTGATAAACCCCACGGATTGACGACTTTATTGGTGACTACACGGCCGCTTCGTTACGGAGCCTCCGACTAGATGCCAAGGTCTTTAGCGACACTGCAGGATACCCTCACGACTATTATCCTACTCTCCTTTCCCTGGTCACAAGATCGGTGTTTGCCTCGACTGTGTTAACTGTCGGGGAAACATCCGAAGGCGTGCTCAATTCCACAGATGCCATGATGTTCATGAAGGATATTGGCGGAGGGTCAGCTACGTGCGTTCAGACACTCTTATGAGATCAAGATCAGAGTTTTGACATATACATCAAAAAGTAATCGCGTGAACCCCGTGGAAGTCCTTTATGCCGCGTTCCCAATGTTTTTATATTTCGACTCAAGTTTGGGTGGTTTGTTACTGGAGCCATTGCTTCGTTACCAAGCTTGGCCGGATGTTCATCCGCAGTATACCGCTCGTGATGCAGGTGAGGTTTATTTTTGGGGTCCCAGCGCACGTCTTCACAGATTTATCAAAAGGAACGTCGTATCCGAATACCTCAATCCCAATGAGACGCATGACCAAGGTATCGAGCGTAAGACAAATTAACCTTAACCAGAGATAGTTCGTGTTCAGAAGACGATTCATCTAGAGACTGCGAATATGCTGTTGATGATCTATGCCCACGCTCGAATCAGTGGCGACGTCACACTCATCCAAACCCACGTTGGTGTTTTCTCCGTTTGAATTAGCGACTTATGAGGACTTTTGTTGCAGATCTCTCGTATGAAAAATTGGACAGAATTCCTTATCGGCTCAACACTTTACATCATGCAGCAGTACGGTCCCATCAGTCTGAGAGTATTGCTTGTGCTCACGGACACACTGTTCTCAGGGAGACGCGGATCTCCTGAGTATCTCTAATCAGACTAACCTCGCGATCAAAGGCATAATAGCCATCAAAGCCATGTCGGTTATGAGTGAAGCCGCCGGGCAATCGGAGGCTTACTCGGTAAGCGCATGATTTTCCCGTGTTTTAGCCTTGCCATCGCCGGTGACTGGTCTCGCCCAGACTATTGCGGACGCGTATTATGCTCAGTGGAAGAGCCACGCGTTAGGATCGGACAACCATCTTCTTGTTCAGTATGGGGACGAGTACTCTTGGTCGTTGGGCGAGAACATGTTTGCGGATCTATGGCTGCAGACTGGTCTCATCAGCCAAGACGTGCGTATTCGTTCGCTTACCGCTTAGCAAAGAAGGATGTTCAGATTTCGCCTACAGATATTCGCGGCGCATGTCAACTTTCTGAAGACCGTGAATACCACCGCGGTGTCTCACATATTTACCGTTGCAGAAACCGGCATACCGTTGGACAGCCTGCGCATTAACAACGTGACCTACAGTTCGAATCATTTTTGCTTCCCTAATTCCCTCGTATGCGGGGCGCGAATGCTAATTTCTTAATGAGTTTAGGCTCAAATATGTTCACTGCTGGGTTTGCGGATACTGAATTGCGGAGGATTATCATGTCTGGTATGATGGGCCATTCTCTGGATGAAGATCTCGCCGTCGTTAATAACACGCTCATTACGTGGTCTCAAAGGTCCGTTCGTATGACCTTCGCTTCATCATCCTCATAACTGTGCTTACAGCCCAAATCTGGGATCCGCGTATGCTCCTCTCATACTAAAGTCAGCCCTTTCCTCATCCATCCGAACCAAAAAAAAACAAAAAAAAACACTAACGAACCCCACCCCCTCTAGCGTGCCGCTCCTCAACATTATGCATAACATGAGCACCGCCCAACACGGCTTATCCACAAGCCGTAAACTCGCATCGCATTCGGCTCCATCATCGCCGTTGGCTTCTTCACCGGTCTACTCATCTTGCTCTACCTAATCTTCCAACACCGTCTCCGAACCCGCGCCTGTACGCGTCGTGGAAACGACACCTAAACTTGAGGAAATTGTATATGGACCGCGGCGGAAGATGTCATCGCAAGCGCAACGACAGCAATAATAATGTCTTGCACACCGACGGAGCCGGCCCGTGCCCGGTCACTGGCACCTCAGAGGACGACAGCCTGAGCGGCGGCGGTGCAGGTGGAGACACGTTGACGGATCCTGATCCGGATCCGTTTGGCGTGTTCGCGGTCGATTTTACGATCCCGCCTCTTGAAACGTCGAAATCTACTAGTACTGCTACTTCAAAATCGATGGGCGTACGTCGCGAGAATGGGTGGAGGAATTTCGAGGATTATGCGTATCTATGATTGATTGATTGATTGACAGTAGTAAAAGTAGTCTTAGGTAGAAGTGGATGGCCGGGTAGTATGGTAACGGTAACTGGCCGTGGCCCGTGGGTGCCAGTGTGCTCCGCCGCCCTACTTATTATTTTTTGGGGGCTACAATACCCGAACCTCACCTTGGAGTTGATTGTTAAGAGTCAGATAGTGTGTTGGCTCGATTTGAACTGACACCATATCTAACTCATAACATTGAACCGACATACCATCATCATATGTAGGCTAATTACATGTCCAGTGTTCTCGGAATCGATCCACACACATATATAAATATCTTCCAGAAAAATCGACTCGGACAGGTCCTAATGTAGCTGGCCAAGGGGGCCGACACAAATATGAAGCAAAGCAAAAGGATATCCCGCGTCGGTCTCATCACGCCGCGCCGATACGTTTATAGGAAGCCACTAACTGGGCGCATCCGCAGTCCATCAGGTCTGTCTAAAAAAAAACTCTATCGGGGATCTGTCCGTGGGTTACATACATATTGCTTTATCAAGCCATGAAAGGAGATGTTGCAGAAAGACGAAAGACGGGGAAGGGAAGATGAAAAAGAGAAAGGTGGTGGTGAGGGGATAAGAAAGCCCATGTGAGTAAGTAGGTAGGTAGGTAGGTAGGTCATAATAGCAGCAAAGTATGACAGTGGTAGTAATAGTAGAACAAAGAGTGAAGAGGTGGAAAGATGAAGAACAGGTGCGAGAAAAGAAAAACGAAGAAGGGGGGGGACAAAATGTAGCTGTAGATTCGGGTTAAGGCGGCGTCGGTGGAGGGCCATCATCTTCCTCGTCTTCATCCTCCTCATCCTCGTCGTCGTCGTCTTCGAGGTCATGAGCCCACGCGAGCTTAGGCTGTCGTCGACGCATCTCAATAGGACGCTCACCACCGCTCCCTGCACTCCCATCATCATCATCATCCTCATCGTCTTCTTCTTCACCCTCATCCTCTCTATAAACATCCTTCCCCCTCCGAGAATGAGAGTCCATACGATGCGAAGGCCGCGCTCCATATGTTCCCCAATTATTGTCTACATCCCCATCATCCTCGTCTTGTAGGCAATCTTGGTGTTCATGGTTGCGATCGTTATGTCGGAAGACGCTATGCATCGAGTTGGGAATGACGACGCGCGGACGGACGACCTCTTCCGAATTGCGCGCAAAGAAGCTGTCAGAGTCCCCGTCCGATGCATCGCCTTCTCCCTCTCCATCGCCTTCACCCGACTGGCATTCTCCCGAACTAAACGAAGGGAAAGTTGCATAATCGAGTGTGGCGCGTTGGCGTCGGCGTGGCGTGAGTGCGAATGTGGATGTGGATGCCATCTGCTGCTGCTGCCACCTCCACCACCCGCCATGACAACTCCAAACCCAGATCCATGAGACCCGCGCGAAGCCGAAGTCGATCCGCTTGTCAACGGTGGGCCCGCCGCTGCAGACGACGACGACTGCAGGCGACGACACAACACGTCCCGCGTATAGTTATTCCAATACGGCTGTGCGCAACCGGAACCGGAACCCGAAGCAGCGAGTGCGAGAGCGCCAGCACTGTTGCTCGGAGTGGGTGGCAAAGGGCCGGTAGCGAAGCCTCCTGCGCCAACAACGACGACATCCAGATCAAGAGGCTCGTCATGATCACCAGCGCCAGAATGCATGCTCGCGACTTCGTGCGGCGCACGCACGAGTCTTCTGTACTCTCCCACATCACCCCAACTCGATGCGCGCATAGCCGGCACCGCATCCTCATCCCCGTCTTCGGCCGCGGCGTGTGCTGGTGAGATTACTGGTGGAGAAGAACTGGGTACGCCACCCAGTAATGGTGGTGGAAATGCAGAGCGCGATTGCTCACGACTGCTGGACATGGACATGGGCGGTGTCACGGGTACCGAGGTCGTCGCGGAGGCCGAGGCGGGTGTGGATGGTTGTGTATCACCTCGGCGCCAGCGTAGAGAGGAGAGGGAGAAGCGGCTGCGTGGGCGTGGTTCATCGGGAGTGGTAGTGGTAGTAGTAGGGCTCAAAGAATGGACCGAAGGGGCTGATCGCTCGGGGCCGGTGAGGACCGAAGCTGAGCCGCGCCGGCGTTGAAGGCTCTTGTTTGACTGAGTGCCACCTGAGGAACCTGGTGTGCGCGTGTCGGATGACTTTGACCGGGGCGAGCTAGATATGTTGGCCACGGGGCGGGTTCGGCGAGAGCTGGAGGCAATTGGTGTATGTGTCTCGCCCCGAGAGTGAAGTGTCTTCTCTCGTGTCTTGCCCGATGACTGCGCTATCCGGGAGTTGGACGCTCGCGCTGGGCGCCGGGACGAACTCTTCTCTGTGTTATATCGACTTATGTCGACAGATGGCAACGACCGCACGCCAACGTCGTCCGAGTCGGAATGGCCGTCTGCGGAGCGGAAGGAACGCTGCGGGCGTACGGTACGCAGGAACGACGTGAGACGATTAGTTAGTCGTTGGCGCCAGCGGAAGCGCATCGGCGAAACGGCATCAGAGATTGCATCCTCCGTGATGGTGATGACGACCTTGCTGCTTGGAAGGGTCTCCCTTACCCAGCGCTCACGGTCTGGAATGTCGCGGAGGAACCATCGGTGACGCTGGAAACAGGAGTAATTAAGTTCGAGACCTCTTGGCAAGCGAGAAACGTAAAGGGGCTACCCACCTTGACCTCGTCGAGCGTGATCCGTTTACTCATATCCTTCTCCAACAACCGCTCGAGCAGCTTAATGATCTCCGCACCTTCAGAGCATGGCTTATCATTAGGACAGTCATGGTGTCGGCCTTCTGTAGGAATACGATCCAGGCCCATGCACGGCTCTACGTCCCAGTCCTGCGTGCAAATGACGCCGTATAACGCAAATTCATGGTTGCTCTCTACCCGAAAAGGTGTCTTGCCAAACAAGAGGCAATACAGCGTCACACCCAGTGCCCAGACGTCGATCGCTTTCGTGATTGGTGGTCGATGAGGCGCCGGCGCCTGAAGTGTCATCGCAGAATTGGAGTCTGACGCCGCGAGGGCGCCTGAGGAGGAAGCAGGAAGTATCTCCGTGCCAAAGTCAAAGACGACTTCTGGTGCGAGGAAGGAAGGGTCCCTGCGGTCTTGCAGAGTTCGGAATCGTCGAAAAGTTGTATGTCGGCGTCCGAGTCGGTAGAACCCGTCGCAGCTCCAGCAGAGCCCGACCTGTTTCTACCAGATCCAGCTAGCCGCTGTGCCGCTGACATGTGGGCGACACCAAAATCGGTTATCTTCACTGTGCGACGGTCGGATGTCCACATGAGGTTAGCAGGTTTGATGTCACGGTGAATGATGCCCTGGAAGTGAACTAATGCAACCAATAGAGTAATAAGTGTTGAAACAACGGCAGGATATGAGAAGAACGATCACGAACGGTACTCAAGGCCGAGGATCACGTCTCTACAGATACGCCTCGACTGGTCTACCCGCAGTACTGGACTGCTCTTTGAGTCACGCCACTTGATTTCACCGCCTCCGAGGAACTCCATAACTGTGATAGAGTCAGCGACCTGAGAAAGTGAACCAATCGGGTAGAGACACGGCACAGAGAGAAAGGGAATGGTGACGAAAAGGGTGAAGGGAGTTGGGATTGAATTAAAACAAACTGACCCATGTAGACCTTTTGGTACAACTTGTCATCTATGACTTCTAGCAAGCGTACGACGTGAGGATGGCGACAAAGTTTCATGACTGCGATCTCTTTTTTGATTTTGTATTCTTGGCTGCCGAGGTTTTCGGTGACGGGCAGGTGCGGCCCCGAGCGTGGGATGCGCTTTCTCTTGAGCTGGTTGAGACGGTCGGCACGGGGTTGTGGCGCGACACGACTTTGATGGCCTAAGAGAGGTGAGAGGCAAAGGGGCGTGATGTACAAACATCCGTCAGGGACACAGGAGGTTGGAGTAGCACGAAGGGTAAGGGGGGGAGGAGTCTGGTGAAATGGAGTCGAAGAGGAAAGACGCACGACTTCGACACTGTTCTGAGCGAGATCCCAACATTGGTAGACTGTGCCGTGTTGGCCCTTGCCCACAGAGGGACCGCGGAGATAATGGTTCAATATGACACCTCTGCTGTGATTATCACCATCGCCACCGGTTGCCCTGCTTTGCTGTACTGTATGTGTGATGCGCACGTCTGCGGCGGGGTCAAAGGGGGCAATCTCATGACCTCAAGATCGGCCGTGTCCATGGGGTTGGACGCATGAAAGGAGAAAAGCGAGGGGAGAAAGGAGGTCTTATATATGCGGGTAAGAGATACAGAGAATTGTGTGGTGTGTTGACTAGCTGGCAGGGGTGGAGAGGGGAGAGAGAGAGAGAGGAGCAGGGAGGGATGGAGAGGAGAGGAGGGAGAGGGAGAGAAGCAAAGCGCGTTTGTGTGTTTTACAGCCAATCCTCGAATTACGGCATCGGTCGCGCTCACAATCACTACTATATGCTAGTATATTCAACGCGGACACACACAACGATCCTCTTCTTTGATCCCTGCCATGACCTGTCCGCCCTCTGTCAGTCATTTCAATTGACTAAAGGAAGAGACACTCGGAGAAGACAGCGAGAGGGACGTCAATAGGGGCGAGCGACCCTTAATTGACAACGCTTCTCGCTTGGTGACATCGCGTACACCACTTATCTCATCCCCTCCCCAGGAAACCATACTCACCTGGTCAACGTGGTTCCCACATCCCTGTCCGAGTCACCAAGTAAGAAAAGAGGGTAGTCATCGGGAACGGCCTGTGCTTTACCTTCCAGGTCGTCTTGCCACACGTATTACATTGGACCCTGTAACAGGTATCCACGGGTGTCTCTTGAACAACGTTGTACATGATGATGGTTTGGTTTCTGGGGGGGCGTTGATTGATCATCTCAAGATCGGATATTTATACGAAAGGACAGAGATATTCCGAATTGGAGAATAACATTCCGCCACAATATTATCTATCACCCCCAAAAGGACGTTGATCCGACCAAGCCCAGCAGTCTACGCTTCCCTCCCTCTCACGCCAGAGCCCAATCAGCACCCCAAAACTCCCAAAAAGTACAGACCTGCCCAACACATTGGCCATCTGTCATCTCGTTTTATTAGTGGCTTTTCCCACGCTGGGTATAGACAAGCCTACTTCGGCTTTCCTTCCGTTCATGGCAGCAGTGGCGCGCGCTCCGATTGCGAATTGATATCCTCCCCGTCAATCCTCTCATTGACCACTAACAACTGCTTCACCGAGCCCGTAAAGAAGAACCACAGGCGCCGCACGGAACCGACCACCACCCGAATAGCCTCGCTGCTAGCGCGGCGGAACGCGTGGGGTCGCTTATGGATGCGATCGCTACGGATACGATGTTCCAGGTCGACGCACACGTTCAGCGTAAAGAGCGTCACGATCATACACGCCAGCGCACTTGATGCCGATATCATAAACATGATTATCATCTGCAGTCGTGCCGCTTGGCCCACGTCCGCGCCGCCCAGGATCGCGCCCGTCATCATACCCGGGATCGAGATAATGCCCATTACGCTGCAATTTCAAGAGGGGAAAGGAAAACGCGATAAGCGAGCTCGAAGCGCGAGTGAGTGGGATGCGCTGGTTGCTTACCTCATTTGGTTGATCGTTGGCATCAGGGCGAGACGTAGAGATTCGATCGCGAGCGGACGACAAGCCTCGAAGCGTGATGCACCAAACGCGAGCAGTGTTTCCGTCTTGTCGTGGTTTTCGCTTTAGTATTTCCGTCAAGTCAACAACGAGTTCAGTGGGTGCGTAAAACGGCTCACTCGAGTTCCTTTAGGATATAGCTCAGCGACACCAAGACACCCCTATCGCGTTCCCACACAGCATACCCACGACTGGGACTATGAGGTGACGTGGTCAGTTCCTCTGCGAATATAACTCCGGGAAATGTGTATCAGTACTCACTGTATTGTGCAGGTGTCCAAAACGGGAAGACGCGCATCGCGAATTGTATTCCTAAGATAGACACCGGTATTGTCGAGGCCAACATCGCGATCAGCACAGAACCAAACTTGACAAAAGAATTCATTTCTATTCGGCAAGAACATAATGAATACGTACCATATTTTCACATCTCCTCCCAGCCTTAATTACGACTTGTATTGCGAATGGGAAGCGTGGATCAGCCAGAGATAAGTGCTTAGTGGTGAAATAACGCACGCACCGATTTCAATCGTGCCAAGTAAGTTCAGCAATACTTGAGGAATCAAGTTAAGTGTAAAGATACCCCCATCAAGCATATAACAACCTGCTTACATGCAATGCCCACAACTGCCCAAAAATTCTCGGCTGCGAACACCTGCTGCAGAATAGTCGCCACAAGGGTGAGCTGTACAACACAGCGCAGGGCAGCGAACACGAGCGAAGTCCCAATATGGAGCTGAAGGACTTGCGAGACTATCGAATTAAACGCGATGAAGGTGAGGCCGATGCCGACATGGGACCAGCCGAGGTCTGCAACTGAGTGATTTGGTAATGAATCCATGTCTGTCTAGATTGTTGTTTTCCTGGATGGAGACCGGAGGGAGATGGGCGTGCGGCGGTAGCTGAGGAGTCCGTTTTTGGGGAAACCTTCATTATTCCCGTCAGCAAGTATCACGGGTGTAGTACGCATGTAAATGATAGGGGAAAACCGCTTACACGTGGCTTGGTGAAGAAAAGGAGAGGCGGACCATCAAGGTCATCGACGACAAAAGTTTCCTAGAAGAACGAAGATGATTTTGTACCGATTGTCGCAATAGGAAAGAAGAGAAAAAAAAAATTAGCGGGAGAGGACGGGAGGATATTCTTGGTAATATTAGAAAGTTGTCACACGCACCTAACTCAGTTGATCGTTCTCGTTACTGTAACGAATAAAACTCGTCGGCAATGGCTATGAGTCTGGTCTGGATGTCGGTATCGCCTCAATAAGTTAGCAGAGCAGAGGAGGGATGGATGGAAATGGAATGGGAAAAAAAGAGATGACGTGATGTTGGGCGAGGATGCCAATGGCGGCCGGGTTATATATTATGTGTGCCGTATGTACCAGGACCATCTCAGTTGCTGCGCATTGTCATGGCCATGCCGCTGGCAAAAATATTGAGCGCTTTGAGCCCCTCACCGCTTCGCTTGGTGTGGCGTTTCAAAAGAAGTGAAAAAGAGATCACTCCAAGCTCCAATCCGGGTTATACATCTCCCCTCTGTCATCATCGAGGCCCACGACACCCCCCCTGCTTCGGGTTTCGAGGACTTCAATTGAACTGAATTGCACCGCCTCCTCCAATCTCCAACTTGAAATTCGCTGTATGACTCAGTCGCCACATGTCTCCATTTGGACTTTTGGACTTGTTGATTTTGATTTACAGTATTGTACGTACTAACGTATGGCAGATATGCCGAACGTGAGCCTGTCTGCTGATGCATGTGCCTTGCCCGTGAAGGCGGATAGGTTCTATATAGAACTACAGTAATCTATTGCTCCCTCGATGCCGCATGGACGCTGCGATGATGTCCATATGTCACACTGTCGGGACCAGGAAAGTGTATAGTAGCAACGGAAAGAATTGCGAGAGCATTCCCCGCACATTCCGGTGGTAGCCCATGGCCACCAAGAGAGCGAGCAGAAGCAGAAGCATAGCTAGGTCGGATCCGATCCGACCCGGCTAAGTTACTGATATACTGATACTTGATAACTTAGCGGTAGCAACTCAACTGATTTATGACTTACCACGCCGACGCCACGAGGACCATCATCCCGGTCAGTTTATTTTTCACAATAGTGAGTCAGTAACGTGCCACCTCTGAGTTCTTCAAGTCTTTGATTTTGCGCACGCGCACGATATCAGCACTATGTTTTAAAGAGCAAGAAGAACGATACTTTCGGCTTGGGGAGGTAATCGTTTTGTTTAATGGTCTAGGTTAGTGCTAGTGCGTACAATTGCAACATCAAACACGCGGAGGCCTCAATCCATCAATCAACAGTACGTTACATTCACGCTAACTTAACTGAGAAATGCATACTATATTATAGTACGGAATGTTGCGTCATGTTTTGCGGGGATCATGAAAACTCGCAGATAGTTGGCGTGTTGTGACAACGCACACACCCCACAACGTGTTTTTTTAGTACGCGTACGGCGGCATCAACATTCATCTCAGATGCGAACCGGAAGCGACGGGTAACCCGGGGTAACATCAGTAAAGGCCCTAGTAATTGTAATGCCCCGACCACAAAGGCCCATCATACAAAGAGCAAAGCAAACTCTTGTAGTCACCCAGGGATAGGCGCGAGGGCGCATTTTCGCGGACGGCGCTTCCGTGGTCCGCCGGCGTCAGCGTCACCATTCCAGCTGTTACGGTCAGATCTAAATGCTCCGATCGTTGATGTAACGAGGCAGATTTCAGATCTCGTCTTTGTCTCACTCAAATGCGTCGATAATAATCCCGCTCCTAAGCGGAATGCAGTACAGTACCGAGGAGAGAGTTATTAGGGGTAACTTACAAGGATAACTTTCCGCGTGATAGTACCTGACTTGACCCTAGGAGTTTCAATCATGTTCAATACAGCCTTCTGTGAATATCAACGGCGAGTACAGAATATATGCTCGACCCAATTCGAAGAGGGACATTCAAGCCTACGAATGTCACCTCGATCTTTCATCATAGTGCGGGAGTCATCGTATATGACGACGTCCTCCGAGGCAGTTGGAATGGAATCGTTTCACAAGGGTAAGATGTTGATACGATACGATACGATACGATACGATAACCCCCCTATCTGTTCGGAACCTGATTCCCTGCTGCGCTGCGAGTTTCGAGAAAATTCCCTTTGCACCCTATACCTAGCGAACGTGCGGGAATAGAACGTCGGATGGAACATAATCATGCATCACGCTGCGGTGATAGGGACTTACGATATGGTAATTCCCCTCTCTCCCTAATACGCTCTTGTCTTGATATTGGGTTTGCGCTCCTCACCCTTTCATCCAAGGGCGGGGGATGTGGGTTTCGGGATGTGAAGTAATAATCGCAGCGAAAGGTGTCAACTCCTCCGGTGACAACGGGGCAAACTTTGTATCAGAAAATATCAGTTCGTCATTCTTTTCCAAAGCGAAGGCGCGTCGCGCAGGCGATAATTGTGATTTGGTTGACAATAACCTATACGGCGGGTCGTCATCCAGAACGTCGCCCAGAACCCCAGGCTGGATGGAAGGAAGGATTCCCAAAGAAACGCCATGAGTCACAGTGAAAGGTTGTGAAAAGGTGGCCAAAAGGTCGCAGGATTAGCCAATCGGAGGGTCTTCTAGACGCGCGGCTGCAACGAGGTTAGCGGCGCGGTGTGCGCATGTGCCTTGGCACCGCTCCCCTTGCCGGCTCGGCTCCGCACCCTCCGAACCCTATGGCCGAGATTCTCGTACAAAAGACCTCGCGTATGACATTTTTTCATTCAATTCCCCCATACCCAAGACCTACGCAAACGTTCCGCCTCCTTTTTTCCAATCAACTTATCGTATAATTATAGCATGTCGCAGGTGTGCAACACTCTCGTCTCGTATGCCCCTTCTACTCGGAGCTGACATCAGCTACGATGGGTGATATGATGATGATAGATCGATATTGAACTTGCAGCACTCCTCAGTTCATTCAGTTCACTGAGCTTTGACCACCACCCAATTCCTGTGCGTGATACTCACCCCTTGTCATCTCACGATTTAGAAAGTCTGATTTGTCCGTAACAGCATGCCGGTTTTGCTTCGTCAGATGTTCAAATGAACTATGAAGATAGAGGTTATCAGGTACGTTAAGAACTCGTCAAGTGATATCCCATCCCGCTCAACCATCGTATCGTGCGCATCGCAGTCAGACTCGACAGACATTTCAAGTTCCTCGGTCACGCGCTCACGGCCGTCTCGATCTCCGTCACCCTGCCCCTGTGCGATCCTTCAAGACTTCGCGTGCTATCATGGCACTACGGTCGACGCGGCGCAGGCGATCGGGATGCGGAGCTCTCACAGCTCGTATTCATGCATCGCGCAGCGTTCCTCGAATGTCCGTCAGCGCACGCGGGCTGTTCTGCGAGTTTCACGGGGCTCGCGTCGTTATTGGAGAAGCGGATGCAGCAACCCGCGGGCGGGAGCTTAGGCATGGATGCCGTCGGTATGCTCCGCACCGAGGCGTGGTACCTGTCTGGGTGGAGCGCTTAGATCAGAAGGTTACGGTCTTAAGATATTCTTATCGTGCCTCGGTGTCCAATATTCATTTGTAACATAGCCATTAAAATAATGTAATCAATGCTACGTTTCGTGAGGGCAGTTCATGTATTCATGTCTAGAGTCTAGGCAGCAACCAAGGTCCGTTACCTGCGTTTGGTTTCTAATGTCAAAGATTCCTCTTATTTTCCGTAGTTGATTAACGCTGAGCGTTGAGCGTTGATCGGCCTTATCAACGTTGATCGTACGTTGATCAGCACTGTTCGTTTACATCAAAGAGACGTGAAACACATGTTTCTGTTAGCACTGCCAGTAGTGGCGTCAGGTGGAATGACGATCAAATCGATGGGATTTTCCTGGAGAACCGTGACCCCAGAGGCCCCAGTCATAAAGCTTCATAAAGGGCTGAGGGTCGTGGCCTCTCAAATTGACAAGACAAGCCGGCCAAAGAGGATCGCGGACGCACTTACCCCGTTTTTTCAACGCTCAGCGCTCAGCGCTCAGCAGCGGCACCGGGAAATTGCACCAGTACAACATGCTATATGCAGCACAATATAATTGCCGCATGCGATGACCAGAATGTGCGCCACCATCCCTTCATTTACGACCACTCAAATGAAGCATTATTTCACACTAGAGATACATACAATAAAGGTCTTCGATCAACGCGCTGACAACCAGTATCGCTTGGAATGTGCAACGGGTTCTACTCAGGCGGCAATTCCAAGCTACCGTTCACGGTGACACGGCCTGAATTTCGTATTTTGTCCTGCTGAGGGCGATTAATTTCCTGCCAAGCGCGATCAACTTCCTGCAGAGAGCGTTCAACTTCCTGCAGAGAGCGTTCAATTTCGTCCTGCAGAGAGCGTTCAGTCTTGTCCTTATTGTGCCGAAAGCCGCGCCGGACCACTCTGGCGATGGCCTGGACGGGGCTACTGTAAGAACGGCGCTGTGTGTTGGGGCGCGTATTGATACGCTCGTAACGGATGTCATCCCTTGAATCAAGAAAGCTCCACGGCACGGACTCCGCGGTGATGATGCACATGAGTGCGGTCACGGCGGTCATAAACATGATGATCATAGGATGCCGCATCACCTGGCCCACATCGCCTAACGTCTTGTCCATCACAATGCCCAAAAACGATATGGAAATCAGTATGCTGACGAGGAAAACAATGGCCGGAGGTCAGCAAAGGGGAAGAGGAAGGAGGCGAGCTAATGCACCTTAATTGAATGATAGTCGGCCCCAGGCCAAAGTACAATGCCATAAATGCGGGTTTGTGATGGGCATCAGTGTCTGTTGCATCAGGGATCATCTCAGCTTCGACGCCACATGCCCTACAACAATGCGTAGGGTTGGTATGTGCTAGCTTAGGTAGGTCAGAGTGAGGAAACCATTCACCTGAGCTCTTGCAGGATATGGCTTAGCGATCCGGCGATGCCTGCGACTGCATTGCCAACGAATATACACACGATAGGAACTACATAACAACGTACACATCAGTGCGCCAGGAATATAATTAAGAGATAGGAAAGGCGTAAGGTTACTAACGAGACTGTTCTGATTTCTTATCCATGACGTTGAATTCTACTAGGAAAAAAATGTGGACGGTCGACCCTAGAATAGCTGCAAACGTGATTGAAAACTGAAAATGGTAAGGCAAAGGGACATAAGTTCACACGTCCCATGCACCGCGACAGAGGCATGGATACACCCACTATTTGGAGATATCTTCTCTGGCGGACTTTCGAATTGGTCAGAAGAGCGTCACGGCTCCAGATTATACTACGTACCAACTTTGAGCATAGTGAGTGGATTTAATATCCCTGTCAGTAATAAGGGTAAGAGTGCTATCGTATCTGTAAAATAACAACGTACATGCTTCTAGCACGTGCAACAGGAAAGCTGACATAATAGCCGCAAAGGTAACGGCCGCAAGGGTAGCAATAGGCTGGGCCACAAGGGTAGCGGTAGGCTGGGCCACAAGGGTAGCGGTAGGCCGCGCCGCAAGGGTAGTGGTAGTACGGGTCGAAAGGGTAGAGGTACGGGTCGAAAGGGTAGGGGCACTAGGCCGGGCCCCAAGGGTAAACCGTGTCAGCGGAGTCGCACAACACGTCACAGTGGTCAAGACATAAGGATCATGCAGCACTGGTGAGGGCGTCGAGTTCAATTTGCGGAGAGAAAGTACAATGATAAAGAATTGAAACCAGCTAGCCCAGACCAGGGACTTAATCATGGCTAGATGCATTGCCGAAAGGACGTCAGTACGCCAAGTACTGTATGTTGTGAGTCTATTCCATTCTTGGAACTCTTTGGAAGACATCGCCACTGTATAGGCCTTAGTCCCAACCTCTGCACGGTTTGCACTTGTAGACAGCTGACCTTTTTCGTTGTGAGTACCATAAACGTGAGACTGGGGAAAGCGGTGATACTGGCATGTACTCACTGTCTACAACAAGCTGTACTATCTCCGGCTTGGATATTTGGAGGTAATGCATCATGGCATTTGTATGAAAAGCTCCAAGTCCCTGTGGCCGTAAATATTATGAGAGAACCACCCAACGAGAGTCAGTTTACTCGTTACATTATCCCAAGTTTTGTCAATTCGCGCAAAGTCATCGTCGTGGACAAGCGTCATATCACAGTCAGGCGATTGCTGTGCGGTCCATGTCAGGACCAATTAGACGTACAAGCAGTCAAGTCACTATCGAAGCCTTCGCTACTCACGTTGATGATGTACTCTGACAGTACGTGAAGGGGGTCGCGAGACTGTAAAAGATTAATGGAGTTGAAGGTCGAGACTTGAAAAATCCCCAATCAAAATGCCTTACCACTGCGGTATTGGGTAGCGATACGAGTTCCACATGTTGCTCATCATAATCATCGTGATCCCGGTCCGGACTCGGATTTGGTCCTGCTGCCCCTCTGAGCTGCCTCGGCAATATCCCAAGGCGACGGACAACGCGGAACCCTCGAACAAATATGCATTGATCTTCCGGGAGGTTCTGATATGCGTGAGGGCCATGTCAACTTCACCCCAGCAGTTATCTTGCAACTGACGTACCTTGCCTTCAGGGCCCCAGCTGCACACGGCTCCTCGAGTACGAGAGGGAAAGAATTGCCATTTGACCGTTATGGCAGGGTCACGAACCACTTCAACTTTGAATGATGCTTGTGCATCCGTGTGGCCTTCCAAGAACACAGCATTGGCCCAAGACATGGTACGATGACACCCAGTGACCAGAACGATGTCCTCCATCTGCTCAATTCCCAATCCAAGCTGTCGAGCAAAAGCGAGCCAGTAGTCGATATGTTTAATCATCCACTGGCCAAAATCTCGGCGCGCAAGGGTGTCCCGACGTGAAGCATCTACTGGAAGATACAACACTGCACCTCCTCGCCTCGATCCATTCGAAAATGTGAGCTTCTCAGGTCCATCAGGCCTGAGAAGGTTATCATCAAAAATTAATGACGAAATCTTACAGTAAAGAGTATGGTAACTACCCTTGGGCCATAAACTCCGGTTCACCAGTAACGATGATTCTGGACGAACAATAATGGTTGTGTTTGAGAATGCCTTTGTCTATATGGTTGGCGACTCTTGGGACGAGTGGGTCATGGGATTCTGGTACGCCGAACCTGAGATTCGATGGGTGACCTTCCGGGCGCAGAGCATTGAACAGACGGAGAAATTTGCCATCGCGTATGCAACCAACGTCACCAACGTCTACGGAAGTTGGCTCCCATATGGCATGCCCGAGGTTTGGGTGCGTGGCTGCAAGCTGTTCACGATAGCTGTCGCAGTCCACGGTCATTGGCGGTTGGAAGGAACATGGTATTTGGCAACAAGGAGAGGGTTTAAATGTGAGGAAGGACACAGCCTCCGTAGACAACTAGTACTGTTCAGGCTAGTGGCTGCGCCTGCTGGCACGCCGCAGCCATCCTGCTCCCAATGATCCTACCCGCGCCGAACTTGGTACCCGGGCGCGATAGCGATACAACAAGACGAAGGGGGTGTCGGGCCGGCCGGCCGGAATTTTCTGGTCTGTGGTCTTCTGACATGACTCGGAAATTGACTTGGAAATCATGCATGTAACTTGGTGGTGCAAGTTACAACATGTTACGCACCAGAAACCTCCCCACATGCATACTGTAAAACCTGAGTCAGCGCCGCCGCCTGTCACCTACTAGTAGTCGTGGGCCTCAAGCTCATGGCTATTGTTTTCGCCATACACATTACTTATTTATTCTCCAATTTGACTCTTGTGACTCTCAGATGCTTTCCCACTGCCGTGCTAGGCGGATTACAAACGCAAGTTACGTGACTGCTCAGCAAGTACCTATAGCCGCCCACTGGCAAACAAGCCTCCCAACGTCATTTCGAAGTTCGAACAAATGCCATGCTTACTCGGGCTCAAGTTTTCACGCACTCCACTGGGCACCGTAAGGCACACTGTTTCATTGTTTCGTTACCTTCTGCATCACAATCTTCTTCAAACACACCCGTGCTGACAACACCAACAAGTGGCAACAACACCGGTTTCTCGAAGTATGCCAGTACTGACACTGACATCTTGCCCAATCTTACAGCACCCCCTGCTCGTGTTGCCCGAAGCTGAGAAAGCAGCTCTCGAAGTTGAAGAACATGCTCGTGATCATCGAACGGTTCAGAATGAGCTTAACCGAAGAACCTTTTTACTACAGAGTGTGCGCCATTGGATCTTATGTAACAGGAATCAGAATTTGCTAATCCACTTAGCTGTAAAGTAGCGCTTGACATAGGCCTCTTCTGGTTCTTGCCGCGTGCTCTGTGGCACCGAAGTGTGAGAGTAGTCTCCCATGGCCCAGGGGAATTGGATCAACTTGTGAGGCGTGTTTAGCACCCACGTCTCAACAATCAATCAATCAACCGAATCAACAAAGTACTCTTGCTACCGCGAGGCCACTATACCAAGTAATAGTGTACCTAGGTCGGGGCTTGTGTCTCGCTTTGGGCCTTAAGGCATCACTCGAGCAATTATTACTGTAATTAATTGAGTCTCCGCACCGTTGCGGAGGATACAAAGAGAGACAATGCCTCAGTATGTCAGAGATGGTTTTCGGTCCCATCGTGATAGCCATGCCATCGCACATAGTTCAGCATTATCCATGAACTCTTTGGTTCTTGATGTGGGCACAATGCCATCATTTACCGACTCGTGGACAAACGCGATCTTCATTTTGTCCGAGTGATTGTTGGAACTCGAAGATCTAGAGCTTTTGCTATTATGATCCTGTGGTTACTAGGTCATGCCTGTTGCATGGACACAGCTCACAATCAGTGTTTCGAAGCTTGAACTTGAATACGTGGTGAGCGGTGAGAGGTACATATACAAGTTCCCGTGCGCGCGGTGCGGTTCGTAGTTGCTAGTAGTACAGTATACTCCTCCATAGTAACTCCCACTATTAATATTGCCGGCTGGCCTCAGTCGAGTCTGCTTGCAGAGGCGCTAATAGCCTTGCACAGCATATCAAGGACCCATGCTTAAAATGTTTATTTCAAAACAATAGATTTCCTCACATTTTGAAGGTTCCCCGCCGCGGCATTTCTTAGAAACGCTGTAACTTGATATTTATTGTGTAATACTTCGTGCATTGGCGATATAGGGATTGTAGAGAGACTAGACACAGGAAGATCTGCTAGTAGTTAATTGCCAAGGTATACATCTTCGTAAAAAAGGCATTTTACAATAAATATTGAAGGAGTAAGGAATCTGAATCTAGTCTAAGAAGACGAAACTAGAAGGCGCAGCAGACGTCTGGATTTTGGCCGCCGCGGTCAAGTTCAGCAGGTTTGGAGTTAACAACGTCAACTTGTTCGTCCCGGGGTCTCGTCCGAACATGCCGACGGTGCCATTAGTTTGGTGGCCGAAGACGAGCAGAGTCGTGTCATTGTTGAAGGCCAGGCCCGGACGACTTGCCCTTTGGTGTCATACGTAGCTGGATTGGTCAGATGGCCTTCAGAGTCGACCTCGAAAGTCGTCAAAAAGTCGTTCTGGCTTCCGCTGACCTGACGATTGGACGCGATGATCATGCGTTCATCTTGGGAGAGTAAGATTTCGCCGCCGGTTCCGACTGCCTGGTTGCCTTGGGTGATGGGGACGGGATCCCCGTTGGATGTCAAATTTCCGGTCTCATCAATCTTGACCGGCTGAATCTGGCACGAGGTCTCCAACACGATCCATCCGAGCGTCCCCTCCTTGTTGATGACCATGTGACGCGGTCCGCCGTCGACTTTGAGCGCGCTTTGGAAGGTCAACTTGCCGTCTTTAAATTGGTAGAATGATGTGAGGTTGGCACCAAGGTTAGGTATGTAACCAACGCTGAGCTTGGGATGCTCTACGAACTCATGAGGATGAGTTGGACTGCTGGGATTCGGTCCAAGAAAGCGGTTCGGGTCATTGGAGTTTTCGTCTTGCGCGATGGAAAGGAAGTACCGTTCGCGAGGTATCGTGCTACAACAAAGCCTCCATCGGGGAAATCCACGAAGACCATGAATTGGCCATCGTTGCTAAATACTCCAAAGGGAGGCCCAACACCGGCATCCTGGGCTGTAAATTCGGCGGTAAGTTGGCCGCCCTCGCCGATTTTGAAGTTCTGGTACTTGTTGCTGCCCTCGTAGACGACAAGCAACTTTGTCTTGTCGGTTGGGTGAAGCGCGAGCCACGAGGGTGCCTTGTTCGACACATTGGTTTGCGAAAGAAAATCTATTTCGTCCTTGCCATTGAAGGAGATCGCGTACACCAGGTCGTCGATGTTATCCTCTGTTCCGACAAGGATGGTCGTATTAATGGTTGCAGCGGAGGTCATGTGCAAGAATGCCGCGAAGGCCAAGATCATGAGAATGGGTTTAAAATGGCAACCCATTTTCGGAAAGGTTTGTTGGGTAAGAGCGTGTTGGGGCAGGCCGCGCGTTAGTTGAGTTAGAGAGATGTTTATCTTTCTTGAAATGCAATGCGATGCTTTATATATGATGCACCTGCCAGTGTGGAATAAGTAAAAAAACTTCCGCCACAAAACGAGAATAGAAAGAATTACAAGCTTCTGCATTGTTACGCGTAACCAAGCAAAGATCACTTCGCCATCAGAGGCCGTTGCTGGGGATCGACCTCGCCTGATTCTCGTCCACCCAACAACGTCAAAAAATTATTCGTGGATACCCTCATATACTACGGTCGTACATTCGTGCCTCGCGCGTTTACCCACCGCCTTACCGTTTTAGCGCGTGTGAACATGCAACAGAGGGATCATGGGTGTTGAGACATTGGTCTTCGTATATCACTTGTACAAAGCTTCTGCGGGGTGAAAGGTCTGTGATAAGGATAAACACTCTGCGCATTTCCAGCTTTAGTGGGATGTGAACCTAGGCCAGTGGTGGCACCGCCACCAGACCAGACCGCACTTGCCGCGGAGAAGGGAGTCCGTTGACGTCATAGCATATTGTTCCCATGTTTCAACCGACTCGGGGTACATCGGAGAGTCATTTGGGTTTAATTTTGAAGAAAGATTCTAGCCGAATAATAATGGTTGTGCTTGAGAATGCTTTTCCATGTGGTTGGCGACTCTTGGGACGAGTGGGTCATGCAACTCTAATACGCCAAACCTGGAATTCAATGAGTGACCGTCGGACAGAGCATGAATAGTTGGAGGGATCCGCCATTGCGTATGTAACCGATGTCGCCACCATCCATGAAAGTTGGCTAGGGCTAACTTAGGTTCCTGACCTACACCGATGTACTGTACCGTCAGACGTGTACTGTCTGCCGTACCGGTGAGCATTCTCAAGGTGTGATTACCGTGGCCAGCATAGTCACCCGCATTTTGCCGAACTTTGACGGTCATAATTTGAAATAAACTCGACAAATTAAAGTCGCATCACGTGGATAAGTGTATTTGTGTTTATTTGTATTGGGCTGAGAACTAGCAAACTTTAATTTTCATTCACGACAATACGAACCTCGACCTCACACAACAAACAAAGATGGCCTCTCGTCCGACAGTCAACGTCCGCTCAACATCAGGCGGTAATCATTCTCTTCTAGTACACATATATTCAATTCACGTGTTATACAGAGGCTTCCTTGTCTCTCCCACTTCCCGCCGTTTTGACCGCCCCAATTCGTCTTGACGTCGTACAGCAAGTCCACAGTGCGTACAATCCATGATCTCATCTCATCATATGCTCAAGGTGTATTTAGAGAGCATCGCAAAAAACAAACGTCAGGCTTATGCTGTCAGCAAAAAAGCAGGCCACCAGACTTCTGCCGAGTCATGGGGTACCGGTCGTGCCGTCGCCCGTATTCCCCGTGTTGGCGGTGGAGGTACTCACCGTTCGGGTCAAGCCGCGTTCGGTAACATGTGCCGTGGTGGTCGGATGTTTGCGCCCACGAAGACCTGGCGTCGATGGCATGTTAAAGTGAACCAGAATCAGCGCCGTTTTGCTACTGTCTCTGCCCTCGCTGCGTCCGCACTACCCTCTCTCATTCTCGCCCGTGGCCACCGCATCGAGGAGATTGAGGAAGTTCCCCTCGTCGTTGGTAATGCTGTTGAGTCCTTCCGCAAAACAAAGGAGGCTGTTGCTCTCCTCAAGTCCCTCCGTGCGTACCGCGACGTCGTAAAGGTGTCCAACTCCCGCAAGCTTCGTGCCGGTAAGGGAAAGATGCGCAATCGCCGTCACCGCCAGCGCCGCGGCCCCTCGTTGTCTACAATGAAGACGGCGGTATTGTCAAAGCATTTCGTAATTTGCCTGGAGTTGAAGTGGTGAACGTTCGTCGTCTCAACCTTCTCCAGCTCGCACCTGGTGGCCACATCGGCCGTTTTGTTATTTGGACTGAGGGCGCATTTGCTCTTCTTGACGAGGTCTTTGGTACCTTTGACAAAGCTGCGGTTCACAAGAAGGACTACTTGTTCGTTTCCTCTAATCGGTACCCTTGGATTACGCTGATCTCAATATATCCTCCAGCTTGCCCACTGCAAAGATTTCTAATCCAGACGTTACCCGTTTGATCAACAGCTCCGAGATCCAGTCTGTTGTTCGTCCTGCGAATGCCAAGATCCAAAAGCGCCCATGGACGCAGCACAAGAATCCGCTGCGCAACAAGGCAGTGCTCTTCCGCCTGAATCCTTACGCCAAGACTCTTCGCCGTCAGGAGCTCCGTGCGTGGCTTATCCTACCCGTGTCACTTGACTCCCGCAGCTGATTTGTTATCTATATAGTGCGTCAGGAGCGTGTAAAGAAGAACAAGGATAAAAAGCCGAAGAAGAAAGAGCATGCTGCGTCGAAAGCATTCCTGTCAACACTCTTTGCTCCCTGATTGCGGTCAACAAAAGCCGTAATTATTAATCGATGAGTACTATTGCATACATATACATACACATGTCAAGCCATGTCCGTCGCTATGTTGCCATGCCGAAAACATGATGTTCAACTTCGTGATAAGCATGTTCCAGTATTTTCACCCCTCTTCTTGGCGCAAATCCGAACAGAAAACTGTCCGGATCAATTCGTTCCCGGATGTGATTGTGGCGGCATGTATTGGAGCCTTCTTTGCAGTGTGTAAAACATCAGTTGTGGGCCGTCTCCGGTCGATAATCATACGAGGCCCCACTGCCTGGGTCCGTCTTTCCGTGAGATATACACAAATGGGAGTGGTCTTTTACGTAAGTATACAAAATGTTACATGAGATGGCGGTGCGTAACATGGCGGAACGATTGCACTGGAGAGTACAACGTGGGTGACAACTAGGGAATGCGACAAAGATAGCAATATTGGTATGATTATAAATAGTGCTGTACGAGCGGATGTGCGTATGGTGAAGGTTAAAGAAATTTCGCTAGAGCTAGCCAATGCAGATCAGGAGGTTGAGAATGAGTTTTGTTAATCTTTCTCGCGTAAGCGGATAAAAAGCGATATTTTGAGTGCCACGGAAGAGAGCCAAGGGGAGAAGGTTAGTAATAATTGTTATCGTCCTTCCGTTTGTAGTGTTTTGAGGGAGCTTGTTGCTGTTGCTGAGGTTGCCACGGTTGTTGCGTTCCAAAGCCCTGGTTTGTCAAAGAGAGGCAGGTCCATGCACGGACGACGCTGCGGAGGCGCTCTACAAGTCGAAAAAGAAAGGGCGAAAGGGGCAAGGAAAAAAAAAAAAGGAGGCTCGATCGTCAGCCAAATACACGGAATGTAAGCGGGGAAAATGAAAAAAAGAGGCGTACCCCTTGCTCGCCGCCGCGCACACGCGTGCCGGGTGAGTTCTCGCGCGCTCTCAAATGCACCGCCGCATCGCACACATGCATATGCCCCGGCTCCTACGGCGTGGATGTGCAGGTGGAAGGTAAGCGCGCGTACGCCGAATAAGAGTTCGTTGCATCCTCGCCTCGGACAGCGCAATAGACCATCCGTACGCGAGGTTTGCAGCATAGCTAGCGTGGCCTCTTCCCTCTATACATATCCCATATTGATTAGAGTGTGTAACCGGAGGAGTTAGGGACGGTACTTACGGCCTCTTCAAGCTCGTTTGTGATTGAGGGACGTCGTCGGACTTGGGGAGGTGTTAGAGCTCGTGTTGGACGACGCTGGAGATTTGGTCGTTGACTCTCTGTTGTCTCGTAACATGTTAGACTTGTTGGTGTCGTCCGGAGCGTCGAGTCGCTCGTTTCACCACCACCGGCGCCTGCGCCTGCGCCCGCATAGTCGTCCTCGCGCGCTGCAGAGCCTTTCTTGTTTTCCTCGTGCGTATCGACCGCCATTGGTGTCATCATCATCGCCATTTTTGTGGGCGCGTTGGACATATGCGCGGGCGCAGAAAGAGATCCTTGGCCTGGATTTAGGTGTAGAGCGAGCGAGAGCGGGGCAGGCCTTGGTGGGAGCGGCTTCTCAGGTCCATCCACCTGCATGGCCATCGACATCGACCTCTCATTTTCCTTCTCCCTTTCCTTACCCATTTCCAATAACAACGCCTGGTCCCGTTCTCGTGGCTCCAGCCCTGCCCAATTATGTTGCCGCAATTCGTGATTGGCATGTGAGTCTCTTCGGATTCTGGCCCCACTGCGGATCGCAGTATTCGAAGTAGCGTTGGCGGTAGTGGTGGCGGTGGCGGTGGCTGCGGTATTAGTGTTATTGGTGGCACTAATAGTATCCGCAGGATTCGCAACTGGTCCTGGTGCGCTACTAGTCCTCTCGAGCGCTTCGAGCGCTGCCCATCTAGCGCGAACACGGGCCGCCACGTCCTCCGCCGCGCTAAGTTTGCGCCGGCGCGTCGGTATGGAGTTCGCGGTGCTGTAAACAGACTCAGCTGAAGAAGTCGCGCTGCTGCGGCTGCTCCCTGGAAGCACCGTCGCATAGCGCCTATGTGGGTTGTACTGTTGGTGGGGCTGATGGTGGTAATATTGTTGCATCTGGCGGCGCGGGCGGCTAATGGCGGGATGAGGTGGAGCGGAGTGGGGGGCAAGGACAGGATCGGTTGGTTTTGCGTTTGGGTGGAGGGGGGCGAACGGTTTCCGGCGTTCTAGGCTCATGTTGGCCTGTGGCTGGGTGGGAAGGAGAAGGCAGGCTGGCAGGAGGCAGGAGGAGGAGGAGAGAATGAGGAGGGATGGAGGGATGGAGGGATGGAAAGATAGATGGAAGGCGAGGAAAGCTGGGGAGCCTTGGAGGGAAGGGGGATCAAGGGCTGGAGCGTGGGTGTTTTATGAGGTGAAGAGTGTGGTCAGATGAAGACCACACCAAAGTGGTTTTGAACGCACGAGACACGCTGTTGTTGTTAACGACCCGATCTGGCAAGGGGGTCCAGAACCTTTCCAGGTATGCGCCGGTGATAAAACTAGACAGATATGCGAGCTGTCTGCGGCGTGATTCCGCATGGTATTGGGGGTGTAAGTGTCCTCATCACTCCGACACCGGCCACGAGCAGGAGGCGTGTTATGTCACGTGACATCGTTGCGGTTATTCGGTCCCAATGTGGCGCCGATGGCCGTTGCTTGGAGGAATAGAATACTCATGGGATCAATATAGCACAGGGAAGAAAAGCAATGATTGATTTCCCGAGGAGATCGGCCACAGGGCATTGGAGCGCAACCAGAGCAACACTCCAGCAAGTGTGTTGCCGCGCGCGAAATGCACCAGTCAAAGGCTATGCATGCTGTGGAGTTTCATGTACTCATTGGTACAAGGTGTGTCGAATACCTAAGACCTGAAACACTTAGGGCAAGGATGTTCGAGATGACTCTCAATTTCTGAAAGTGGGATAAAAGTCTTTGCGTTCGCCTCGCCCAAGTCGGTAAGGCCATCGTGATGCTTCGCCGCGACAAAGTAAGAAAGTACTTTGCGTGTGATACGGCGAGGTGAGGAGCCATCAAGAAGTGAAATCCAGGTCGCCTTGGTGCATTAACTGTGTAAAGTCAAGTTCCATCGATAGATTATTAACCATGTCGCTGGGTACGACGGCATTTCTATAACCGAACGGGGCTTTCGTAATTGGTTCTATCACCGATCAGAGGTCCTCCTGTGTATAATTTTGTCTTTGAAGGCTGGACTGGCGCAAATGATCTTGGTTGCCTCTCCTGTGCTGTCCGGCACTTCCATGGAAACGCGCCAAGGGCTTCGAATCTTCATTTGGGTAAACGGGTGACTGGAGAAAACCAGTTTCCAGATTGTTCGGATCCCACTGAGGTTTAACATTGCCATCGAGGATGTGGGCTCTGCTTATTTGGAAGATATCACTGGGCTTGCATTAGTCCTACATAAGTAGAGCTCGCTCATCCTAGATAGCCTGCCGACAGCGGACTGAGCGGAAAGAACATGAAAGAATGCTCCATTGTCAAGGGTTGAGCTCACCTTACGGAAGGTGCACATGCAAAAGATGGATGATTGACGGCATGATAATAATAGACGTACAGTAGTCAACTCATCTGACCACCCAACTCCGCCGCCTGCCCCCTCCGTGCAGCTGCTTCCTTCGCTTCTGAGAGTGGCCTCCTCCATTTCGGTGGAGGTGGATCCCACACACCAAGTTCCTTCTTCAGCTCCCCGAGGTCTTGCGCCCACCGCTCTTCCCAATACACCGTGATCATGCTCTGCGCTGCACTGCCGCAGCGCAGTGCCCACGGCACGTACTCCGAGAGGAAACGCGCGCGCTTGGCGGCATTCAGGCGGACCACGGCGGCGGTGGACAGTGCCGCCGATGGCAGGCCAAGGTTCGCGAACTCGAAGACCTTGAGAGCCAGCTCGTACTCTACCGAGACTGGCAGGCCGCATAAAGCATGATAGAAGTCGTGGCACTCGCGATACCGCTGTATGACATATGCAAGCTCGGGATCATCAATGTAGTGTACCTGCGTAATTGACGTGAACATAAGGGTCATGATCGAGTTGTACGATGGATATGGAGACGCACCGGCTCGCGCGTGTCGGGCGTGACACCACAGCGTTCGAGCCACGTCACGTAGGTGTGTCCAAAGGTATTCTCGGGCAGACGTGCCAGCACCGCCATGTCGACAGTGCTGGTGTTGATTCGCGGTCGCCCCTTCAAGATACGACGTCCTTCCGCGCTCTCGAGCATATGGTCCAGCAGACGTGGAAGAACGGGCCCAGCAGTTGTCTCTCCGAGAGCAGCCACCATATCTACGGGATGCCGGCTAAGGTCACAACATAGAAAAGAAAAGAAATACCGTCACTTACCTGCTCTGCGAGGGTCCGCAAGGGACATAAACGCTGAACCGGCAGCTAGAAATGCATTCTCGAACCAGTTGAGGGGTATGTGGCCGGGATACGCTGGCTCAGTCTTGACAGAACGTGTGTGCCTAGGACTATGACCGTGCAGGATGGGGCCAGTAAGCGCAGTAAGAGGCAGGAACCGTTGAGGAAAGCGAGAGCGAGAGCGAGCGACGGCCAGAAGAGACATCGTTCCGAGTCAGTTGGCCCGCGGCGCGTCACTAGCGCGTCACTCGTCACGCGATCGCGTGACACGGTCGACCTCAAAATAGGGTTAGGGTCAACCTATCGGCCATATTTCAAAGTCCGCGCTACCTGGTTCCTGTGCTTCAAACCTGACGATGAGTACAAGCAACACCGAAACTCAGGTCGAGGCTCCCGCTGCAAAGGCGGTCGTTCCAAAGCAAAAGAAACTCAAGCCGGCACGGAAGCAAGTAGAGCCCGGTGATGTTGACAAAGAAACCGCCCGCAGACTGGGAAAGAGTACAGTGCGTGTCCAAACCCTGTTCCCCTACACTCTAGTGCATGCTCACTCGATGGTAGACATATGGTATAACAAGTGGGCCGGCGGTGACAGGGAGGACAACTACTCCAAGTACGTATTCCCTGCTTTGCTTTGGCTTGCATCATGGGCTAATTCGTTCCTTGCAGCAAAACAAAATCACAGACGCGCTGCCGCATCAAGAAAGACGCTGGCCTGACGCGCGCAAATACGACCGGCATGCGCTATTGCTGTCTCTTCTTTGCCAGAGGGTGCTGTCCCTATGGCTGGGAGTGCGAATACCTCCATACGCTCCCGGACCCCGAACGCGCGTTGCCCGATTCGAGCAAAGACTGCTTCGCACGCGACAAGTTTGCCGATTATCGTGATGACATGGGTGGTGTCGGTACTTTTACACGACAAAACCGCACGCTTTATGTCGGGCGTATCAAAGAAACGGGCGCAGGTCCCGAGACGGAAGAGATCGTAAGACGACATTTCAAGGAATGGGGTGACATCGAACATAGTGCGCGTCCTCATCTACCTACGACTTATCGGTCAACATCATCCAAGACTAACTTTTTCCCTGTTGTTTCTGTTCTGCAGTACGTGTCCTCCAGTATCGCTCGGTCGCGTTCGTCACCTACGTTTCGGAGCACCATGCCCAGTTCGCCAAAGAAGCAATGGCCTGCCAGTCCCTAGATAACGACGAGATTCTCAATGTCCGTTGGGCAACGGAAGACCCGAACCCTACCTCTAAAGTGGCGGAAAAGCGTCGCCTTGAGGAGATCGGTCAGGCTGCCATCCGTGCCAGGATGGACCCACGCGTGGTTGACGCCATGCAGGCCGTTCGTGCGCTCGAAGAGGGACGCGAGTACCATGCGGAGGATGGCTATGCAGATGATGATATGGATGTGGGGCCGACCAGCCTGAGGGGAAGCGGAGACGAATCGAAATGCCTGAGACAGGGCAGTCCGAAGGAATGGAAGGGCGCCTGAACCGCAGGAGGTAGAACCAGGGTCGGAGAAACCCCAGGGTCAGGGATTACTGAGTGCAGAGACACTGGAGAGTCTTCGTTATTTCTCTGAGCTTCGACGGCATAATGGTGCTGCACCCGCACCTGTGCCCGCACCCCCAACCAGGGTTCAGCAACCTTCTGCAGGCTTAGGGCTCGGTGATTATGGGAGCGACGATGAGAATTAGATGTTTTGTGAAGTATCCCTACTTTACTGTAATAAATTTATCACACAAGACCAACTGGGAGTTCCGTTAACCCTAGCTACAATCTAGTGCTGTACAACATAGAAACATCGGTGTCACAACATGATCATAATGGACCACTCGATCATCGGATCGAGAGCAAACGAATACGCTCATTCTCTGCCGCAATATCCTCGTCCTCCTTCTGACGCCGGTAATTGGACAGGTCCCAGTCGTCTCCCTCCCCACCCTCCTCGTCTGAATCCTGGAACCACTCAGGGTTGTACTGGAACAGATCGCGCCCGCTCATCCCGCTGTTCTTGCCCGCCGCCGCTTGCGCGTCCTTCGCCTTGCGCAAGACGTCAGCCTCAGCTTCCTTCTTGTTCATTCGCGTCTGTTTCCATTTGGCGAATGTCTCGCGTGTGACGGGCGTCAGATTCGATCCGAGTTTGTGTCGCTGCGTTATAGTGGTCATGCATTATCGTCAAGTTATTTTTATATACGGATGACGCACCTCTACTTCTAAGAACTCTTCCAGGCTGATCGTGTTCGCCTTCTCTGCCTCCTCCATCGCCTTCTTCTGGGATTTGAGTACGAATCCTGGTGGGAGAGCGTGTCGATATTGACACGATTCCCCATTGGGACATTGCCAAAACCATCCGAACCTGGAAAAATGAGAAATGGGAGGAATGAGAAAAGTCCGACTCTCGATTTGAAACGCCATGGCGACGAACGAAGGGGCGGGGCCCCTTCCTCTCACTTTTGTGTCTCAACGGCCTCGATAAAATACTTGCATACGATCTAAAAGGAGGCGAAGAAGTGGAAATAAGTCAAAGGAAGTGCGAGAATCAAAGGGGACACTGTACTTCTGTGTTTTGTCCGTGGATTCCCATGCTTGGATAAGATAACACTCCGTAGCTTCTCCTCATCCCATTTGTCCATAGTGTCTGTGAGCC
>JAGKRU010000210.1:0-35528 GCA_022884055.1 Russula griseocarnosa | reverse complement strand
CACAGAGGAGAGATATGACGTTTTAGTCTGGTTTCGGAGGGTGATGTGGCCTGTGGGTTGCTTATTCGGCTCGTCGTCTCAGGCTGTTGTTTCGCAATGGGTTCTTTTTCTGTTATTATTATTTTTCTTGTTTCCTATGCCAAGTATTATGTACAGTTAATAGATTAATAAGAGGGAGTGCTAGGTTGAGAGGGTATGTGTTCTGGGTACTTGGATCGATGGTCCCGGGTAGCGTAGTTTGGGTAAGTTGGCCTGTGGCCGCTTCCTGGTTCTGAGGTGGGTGGGTGCATGGGTTGTGTCGGTGCGGCGTTCCTTCGGCCTTGTCTACCTTCGGTTCTGATTGGCAGCAGCATGCTGGGTTGGTCTGGTTTGATGCTCTTGTACATGTATGCTGATCTGTTATGCTAGTGATTATGCATCAGGTAAATGATGCGGTACTGGATCGTAGTCGGAATTTGTGTTACATAAGGCTGTCAGCCAGTGACGTGTCAATTAATGCGCTAAGTGTCGCTCTTTTTTCGATGGGGCAGGTTCTTATTTCCAGCTGGTGGGGATTTTCGTCACTGGGGCCATGGCATTGTGGGTGGTGGCAGCAGGCATACGCTGATTTAGAAGGGTGACAGTGGATTAGTGATGATTGGCTTGTTCCGCAGATTTGGCCGATTGGGTTGCAGTTCCGCATTTGAGGGTTGTCATTTTGGGCCTTTTTGGCCCAGGTTTTACTGCTCATACTGTCGAGTAACATTCATTTTATGCTTCAGTGGGTATTCGTGGATGTCAACGTTTAGGGAGGGGGTGGGTGCGGATGTATTATCCTCCTTGCCCTGCGTGGGAAAACCGCCCATGGTGGTGGTTACGGTTCAAGGAGCCCCCTACTACATAGCACTTATCTTGTAATACGGTTACGAGTATTACAAATAAACGCTTTCCAAAAAAAAAAAAAATTTCTAATTACCGAATTGTGACATTGACGCTGACCACACTGACCGCTGACCAAAAAGGGTCAGTTTTTTTTTTTTTTTTTAAATCAATCTTCTATTCCGCACGGCGTAGCAACGAGACAGGGACATACCTACTGAGCCAGCCACTCGTGCGTGCATCTGGCTAGGCCTCCAACCTATCAGGACAGCTTAGTGGTCCCTATTGAATATATTATAACACATCGGAAAACCTTCAGACAAGTACCAAAGGGACAGTAGGGGGCAGGGCCCATGCATGGGCTGGGGCGGAGGAAGGGGCCGGAAGCACAGAGAGGGTAGTCGGCTCGGAACAGAGGGCATGTATTGGAAAGCGTAGGACTGTATGTGGAGTGTGATCGGTGGGAAAAGTGGAAAACCACGTCTGAGTATGTTAGATGATGGTAGGGCTTTGCCTTTGTTGGTAGGTCACCGTAGGTGCGGGCACCCGGTTTGAATTGTGAGGCCTGTGTTAGACTGGCCGTCGGTGGGCGGGGGTCGTTGAGCAGTGTGTCATGCTGGGATCATAACATTAGTTTTTGCGGTGGTCGGTGATAGGGTGGGACCCTTTGCCAGTTGGGGCGTTTACTCCCAGGGTCGAGGTTGTGGTGAGTGGAGCAGGGGGTTTGGGTCGGTGACAATGGGGTAGGAGTGGGTGGGTAGGTACGTCCCCACAGTCCTCGGGAGGACTGGAAGCCTCAAGGGGAACGCTCTCGACCAGAGCACCAAACCCTGAAAAAAAAAAAAATTGGGGATGGTGGTGGTACGAGGTCAAGGAGGGATGCAAAAAGGGTCAGTGCGACTGTCTTTGACCGTCTGGCGGAACTGACACCTGTCAGACCGGGTCACTGACAACACTGCATGACCTAGTAAGTTACAGTGTAGTATGAAAAGCGCTGCAAACGCCCACAATAGTGAATCGCCTCTCGTGGGAGTCTTCACAGCGTTTGCAATCACCTCCCCATCAATCCGTCCTACTGTACACCTTTTTCAATCTTCACTCCACCCCCTTTGAACGAAACTTCGCGAACAATCCGTGGCCCTTCATGTCGTCGACTGGACAACCAACATCCTCAACGTCTTCCCCTTCTAACATCCAATTGATCACCAATGCGTTGGCCGACTACACCAAAATAACTGGAGTAGATCTCTCTAAGAATCCGTTCGCTGCGGCGATCGAACAGTGCAATTCTCCAGAGGCTATCCTAGAACTGCTCCAAGAACGAGAAAAGTCATTCAAGGAATATCGTGATAACAATCGGAGACTAATAAACTGTCTCACCCCGGCGGTGAGGGTCATTCAGACCTTCTCAGGCATCCTTGGCTCCTCGGTCACCTGGTGAGCCACACAATACGATCTGGCTACTCTTTTAAACGCATTTCGTCAGGTCCCCTTCCCACCAGCGCAGGCTTTATTTGGTGGGATCGATGTTCTCCTCGCTGTACGTCCCTCGATCACGCTCTTTATCCATTTCCTTTGTGATGTATTAGTATGACAGACTGCTAGTGGGGTACATCCAGCTACGATGCTCTTCTCGAGCTGTTCGAGTGCTTGGGCAACTTCCTTAAGCGTGTGGAGATATATACGACGATCCCGCCACTCCCATAATGGCGGAGGTGATCGTAAAAATTATGGTTGAATTACTTTCGGTGCTTGCCCTGGCATCGAAGCAAATCAAGGAAGGGAGGTTCAGTAGGTGCAATGTCCCAAACATTGGCCGTTGCTCAAAATATCACAGAGAAATTCACGAAGAAGATGCTGGGAGAAAGCGAAGTAGAGACCGTGCTTCGGAGATTGGATCGATTGACCCAAGAAGAGGCCGGGTGACTGTTGCACAAACCTTTGGTGTCGTCCATGGACTTGTGGTAGTGTTAGGGTCCTTATGGAAGGTGAGTAATTATTACGCGATTATTCGTGGATATTTTTCGGAGCACATGTTTCGTTAGACGGCAAGACGTCCACGGATAAACATTCAAGATTTGGGTATGTATCTTGCGCAAAACAAGTAGCGCCCGTGCTGACATCAGGTCATAGTCACACTCCACCAAACATTAAATAAAATAAACAAGATCCAACGTTTGCTGGTTCCCCACAGTTCGTCGCCGTGACTGACGGCATTTCATAGGCGATCAACTGCAAAAGGAGGTGCAACACTGGCTATCCCCTCCGGACCCGTCGACGAACCAGAACTTTGTTTCTGAAGCACGACACAGTGGAACCGCAGCATGGTTTTTCGAGAGCAAGGCATTAACAGAATGGAAAGCGAGCGGGTCCTCTTGTGGATCCATGGGAAACGTATGTTTCCCAAACCACCGACGAGCGCTCTGAACTGATAATTTGTTGATCTCAAAGCGGGGTCAGGCAAAAGCACGCTTCTGTATGTGATGTCTTCATGGAATTGTTCGAGGGCGTTCATCATCCCACTAGATCTGCAATAATACAGGAAGTCGAGGGATGCATGCGGCCGGATTGGCCACGATGGCGTACTATTACTTTGATTTTCGGGATGTTAAGAAGCAAGACTGCGATGCCTGCTCTCCTCCCTGATTTTGCAGCTTTCTGCCGAATCGGATTCTTGTTACAACATCCTTTCCGAGCTATATTCAGACAATAGTCGCGGCGTCCGAAAGCCCAGTATTAGCGCGCTGAAGAAATGTTTGAAAAGACATGCTGAGTTTGCCAGGCAAGGCCCAATCTATATCATTATCGACGCTCTCGACGAATGTCCCAATTTCCCTGGAAGGCCGTCTGCCCGTGAGAAGGTCTGGATCTTATTGAAGAACTTGTTGATTTGAACCTTCCGAATGTACATTTATGCGTCGCTAGCCGGCCGGAGATGGATATTAGATCGGTCCTCAAGCAGTTGACGACTCTCAAGATTTCTCTTCATGACGAGGTCGGGCAAAAGGAGGACATAATCAAGTACATCAAGTCAGTTGTCTGTTCAGACCGGAGCATGCGGAGGTGGAAAGAGGAGGACAAGCAACTTGTTATCGATACTTGTCCGATAAATCAAATGGCATGTAAGTATATCTTATCGCGATCGCTTAGGCTTCACAATTGACACGCACGTGTCTTAAAGGTTCCGCTGGGTGGTGTGCCAAGTTGACAGACTGTGTCGCACGTTTCCTGCGAGTATAGGGAGCGTGTTGGAAGACTTGCCAAAGACGTTGGACGAAAACAATATGGCCTACTCTGCTCGAATCGATGAGGAGAAGCGAGAAATATGCCCAACGACTTTTCGATGCCTCGCCGTGTCTATTCGCCCTCTTCGCGTCAAAGAACTTGCCGAGGTTCTTGCCATTCGGTTCCCAAAGGCAGCACCTCCTACATTTAACCCAGCTTGGCGTCCAGAGAATGCGGAGGAAGCAGTGCTATCCGCATGCTCTAGTCTCATTTCCATTGTCGATAGAGGCGGCAACCAAGTCGTACAATTCTCGCATTTCTCCGTCAAAGAGTACTTGACATCGGAGCGACTCACGACGGCTGAAAGAGCGGCTTTCGTACTATTACATTCTCCCTGAACCTGCGCATACCGTCCTTGCACAAGCCAGTCTCAGTGTTCTTCTCCAAATCGATGACAAAATCGACCGAAATATCATTGCCCACTTTCCCTTGCGCATATGCCGCTCGTATTGGGTCGACATGCCAAATTTAGGAACGTGTCGTCGGAGATTCAGGAGGTCATGGAGCGTCTATTCAATCCTGCAATGCCACATTTTGCAGCGTGGATCTGGCTTCACGACATCGACCATGATTGGATACAGTCCATGTCGACGATACATCCACGCAGCCTGAGGCTATGCCACTTTATTATGCTTCTCTTTGCGGTTTCCGTGCTCTCACGGAACACCTGATCGCTACCCATTCACCGGACGTCATAGTAGGGGCGGTTCTCATACGACTGCGTTACATGCCGCCTCGGTCAAAGGACATTCAGAAGTCGCATCGGTTCTCCTTAGAAATGGTGCCGATCCCGACTCCCGTGACCATGTCGGCAGGGTTCCACTTCATAGGGTATCACACGGTGGACAGCTCGTCGTGACGAAATCATCACTCAAGATTGCGCGTCTCCTGATCAATTCTGGCGCGGATGTGAATGTTACCGACAATGAAGGCTGTGCCCCACTACACGCGGCAGCGCAATATGGGTATCATGAAATTGCGGAGCTGCTACTTGATCTGGTGCAAGTCTCGATGCTCGGAATAAGATGCAACAGACACCGTTGTACTCTCTTGTTCAGATGGAAAGCCTGACACGACACAGTTCCTTATAGATCGTGGCTCAGACATCAATTCCGAGACGAGTACGGTTTCACTCTATTACACGCTGCGTCACGATATGGACATGTTGACGTCGCACGGCTATTGTTAGACTGCGGCCCTGATGTGAACGCACGCGATACGAAAAGTTGGACTCCTCTGCTTTCCGTGTCACGGGATGGATATCTTGACCTTGCACGGCTCTTAATAGACCACGGCGCCGATGTGAATGCACAGAAAGAGGATCGCCGGACTGCGCTGCATCTCGCGTTACGGTATGGACACCTCGACCTTGCACGGCTCTAATAGACCGCGGCGCCGATGTGAATGTACAGGAAGCAGATCACTGGACTGTGCTGCATCTCGCGTCACGGCTTGGATACCTCGACCTTGCACGGCTCTTAATAGACCGCGGCGCCGATGTGAATCCACAGACAGAATATGGCTGGACTGCGCTGCATCTCGCGTCCGTCGGGCACCTCGACATTGCAAAGTTGCTGATCAATCGTGGCGCAAATGTTGACAGTTGGGATGACGAGCAGCACACTCCTTGGGCGTTGCATCGGAGTTTGGGTACCTTGAAGTAGTGCGCTTCCTGATCGAGAGCGGCGCGGCGGTGTCTGCCCAGGATCGAGAAGGTTGCACTCCATTCCACTTGGCGTCGCATCAGGGGCATCTCCACGTCACGAAGTTCTTGCTAGAGTGTGGCATCGATGTCGACATTCGGACCGGATATGGAGAGACATCATTGTACCTGGCATCTAGCAACGGGAAGCCCGATGTTGTACGCTTCCTGATCGATCAAGGCGCAAATATCCATATTGGAGACAATAATAATTCGAATCCTCTACACATCGCAGCACAAAACGGGTTTCTCGACGTGGTGCAATTGATGATCAACACTGGCACTCCTGTCGACGTTCGGAACGGGTCCCAAAAGACCCCGTTAGCATTGGCGTCGAGCGAGGGTAAAGTTGAAGTCGGGCGCTTCCTCATCCACCGAGGAGCCGACCTGAATGTGCGGGACGACCAGAGTCAGGCTCCATTACACCTCGCCTCACGACATGGACACCTTGACATGGCACGGCTGTTGCTAGACCATGGTGTTGATCCGAACATCAAGCGCAATGACCTCTGGAGTCCCTTACATCTGGCATCGGCCAATGACCACCTCAAGATTGCCGAGTTGCTGGTCCAGCGTGGCGCAAGTGTCGACGTATTCAACGACGAACAAGAAACTCCACTCTATCGAGCAGTGACGAACGGGAATGTCGCGATCACCCGTCTCCTGATCGAACACGGAGCGACGGTGTATTCTGCGGACAGCAACAGCTCGACTCTATTGCATACCGCGTCGCGACATGGGCATCTCGGAGTTGTAAAGCTGCTGCTTCGGCGCGGTGCTGATGTCGACGTTCTCAACAAGGCCGGTAGAAGTGCAGCCGAGTTGGCATTGGAGAATGGGCAAGCTGAGGTTGCGAATTTCATTTCCGAGTACAAAGCGAACCCAAATACTCGAAACAAGTTGCGGTCCACGACATTGGACACAGTTGAGTACAGTGCGAATGACGATGGGAAGGATGAGGCAAAGGATTCGTTGCACGCTGCCGCGGAAGAGGGGGACATTGACACCGTGAAGTCGCTGCTTGAGCGAGGAGTGGATATCAATGTCCGCGATGCAAGTAACGTAACTCCGTTACACAGAGCGGCGGCCAAGGGGATCGTCCATGTTGTTCGCTTGCTCATCGAGCGGGGCGCGGAGGTGGATTCACGTGATGCCTGGGGGTGGACCCACTGCATTATTCAACACGATATGGACAGGTCGAGGTCTTGCGGGTTCTTCTCGATCACAGCGCAAACATGAATGCAAGGGAGCGGAACAATTGGACTCCGATGCACCTCTCGGTAGAGGATGAATCCCACGAGATGGTGAAACTGTTACTTGAACGTGGCGCGGACATACATGCAATGACTGACGAAGGTGAAACACCATACCAAGTATCGTTGCGAAGAGGAAATCGAGAGATTGTAGATCTACTCTGGAAGAATGGCGCAGGTAAACTCGGAGAAAGGTTCGACGAGATCCTTTTATGACTTAAATGCGTTATCTGACTGGCGCTTGGATTTTAGCCCTTAGAGAAAGCACAGCTTCGAGGGAAGTGTGTAGTAACTTTCATTTGTCCGGGTCCCGTCGAATGGGATTCTGTTGAGTTTGGCATGGGACAATCCAAAACAGTGGGTTGATGATTACAATTGATGTATAAGAGCAGTGCAAAAGCCCATCCCTTGATGTAGGGAGATTAGCAATTTCTATACACGGGTCATTTTGGATCTGATCAGCGTCATGAATATACCAAACATATCTAATCTTGTCTCAGCTCCATCACGGAGCAAAGACCATTGACATATTGACAAGTGGCCCAGTTCAGTAGAGATAGAGGGTCTATTGAGAGTCCGATAAGTTAAGAGAAAGTACACCCTCGTTTCTACATCTTTTGCATAATGCAAAACCTTATATCAAACAAATCAGAAAGGAGCTTCTATTTATCCCCATAATTCCCAAAATCATTCAAGGTAAGGAAAACTGTGTCACTGTTCTACATTACTGTTGGCGTTGGCGGCACGCTGAACCCAGGGTAACTCGTAGCCTGCAATGCACATTCACATATAACCCGTGCTCTGCGTACGACCGTATTTGCCGTAACTCCAGAAGCGACCTTGACGAGGCCGGGAAATATGGTTGCCCTGACTTGATCGACCTCATATGCTCTGAATGGCGATGGCGACAGCGCTTGCGAACTCTATCTGGCGCAGGTAGAGCATGCTTCCGAGCTCTGGTACGAACGAACGGTAGAACGCGGATGCAGCCGGTCTTGCCGCGGCGGGCGCACCGTGTAGCGCATCTTCAAGGACCGAGCGCGTCCGAGCGCGTCGTCGGGCTGGTCCTGGAGCAGTGGGGTGAGAGTTGGTAGGTGTTCTTCGAATATCGATCGTGTTGTCTCCGGCGCTACGTTCTCCACGGCGGCGGCGAATGCCAGACCGCGGCCACAGTCGGATCACCTTCGAATACAACCAACCCCAACGAGAAAGGAAATGTATTTAAAAATGAATACTATAAGCATTTGTTCTCGGGCATTTTTGATAAATGATAGGATATGGGGAAGGCAATACACGCCCAAGGGGGCAGGAGAAAGAGAAGAAAGGGGTGGAGAAGGAGTCCGAAAGGCGAAACGCGCGACGGCTAAGAAGAGCATGACGAGACACTTACGTGCGAAGATATGTTCATGGATACGACTAAGCTGGATGTTTGCATCTGCCACGCTCGTCACGATCAAGCAGTTGATAAACCGCTCCGAGATGGCTTCAGCTGTCGCGTGCCGCAGCAAACTCTGCACCATCATCGGCCACACCTGCATAAACAGCCCCGTATCCTCCGCGTCTGCGAGCGCCACATCCTTCAGCGTCACGGGGGTTTAAGCGCAACGCGCAGGATGTTGTTTGCCCAGCGGTTGATCGTACGCTCGAGCTGAGATGTGGCGTTCTACATAGCGGCGGCGGCGTAACCCGCGAATAGTATCGTTTTAAGTGCCAGTGTTAAGGCAGTGTTAAGGCAGTATCATGTTACGTAGTGGCGTACCTTGATGGAGAAATCATCGACGGAGCTCCGCCTGTGACGAATAGGTTGGAGGATGATGAACACTCGAGCGTTGCTATGCGTGCTTGGAGATGTGCGATCTGTCGCTCCTGCTCTTCGAGCTGGGAGCTTGGACCGTTGTTCCTCGACCTTCTGATGTGCGATGGCCTAAGTAAATCCAAATCCAAATCCATATGAGGAACCGGAAGGCCAGTCAATGGAAGTGTAATGATATTTCGATAAGTGTCCGTACAAAAGTTGGTCAATCCATAACGGTACTGCTCTCCGGAAACATAATCGCTGGTGTGGGCGGCAGCGACGGTGGAGACGGGGGTTGAAGCGATTAGAAGTCTAGGTTGAGGCGTAGTTTGCGTCAGAGGGGGACGTTGAGGCGTGGGTTGAGTTGTTGCAGGACTTGTCATCGGCGTAACGCGAGGTTTTGAATATTCAACTTTTGGGGGGCGTGTGTACGGTGATTCTGTGTATAGTTGTGCCCATCAGGCGTCTCGATAAACAGCGTTGGTATGACCTAGTGTCAGGCCCTGTCATAAGTATGAAAAGCGTTGTAAACGCCCACATGTCAGTGAATCAATTCTCGTGGGAGTCTTCTTAGCGATTAGACGCGGCCCTGAATGCGCATTCAAGCTTCAAGGGGCGCCTTGACCCAGATCATGATGGCAACTTCAAACGAGCTGATGTCTGAACCTCATTAGCGCTTCCTCATTTACAGGCCTCACTTACTACCGGTTTAAAACAACTCCCAATCCCCGACAGTTATCCGCACTTTGAAAAGAGGATGTCGCATCCGGATTACAGTGCGCAAGGATGGCAACACATTCTCGTCTCATTGGACGGACCAGTCGCCATCGTCAAACTGAACCGAGATAAACAGTACGATGCCACTATTCTGCCCACCTACAGGCTTTAAATTTCCTATTATCAGGCGCAACTCGATTACAATTCCGGTCATGCATGACCTGGTCGCTGCCTATGATCTCTTTGACCGAGATGATCGCGTCCGCGTCGTCGTTCTCACTGCTGATCACACCGCCTTTGCCTTCTGCTCTGGAGTAAGAGATCATTGATCCACTTCCGGTGACGACATTAAACAAACGATGCGTTGCTTTTTCTACTTCAGGCGGATATTTCTTCGGGTTGGGGGGTCCTCTTCAACGAGGACGACAAACGACAGGGTCGGCATAGTACGTGGTATCCATTGATGTTTCTGCCGCTGGCCTGACTTTATTCACTTTGCTGTTTCATTCAGCACTCAGGGATCCTGGAGGACAGGTGACGCTTGCCATCTTCCGTTGTCGGAAGATCACCATTGCTGCTGTAAATGGGCACGCTGCCGGCATAGGCATAAGCGGCCTCCAACTTCCGTGTGACTTTCGCTTCATTTGGGCCGGAGCCAAGCTCGTATTCCCATTCGTACGGCGTGGAATTACACCAGAAGGTACGTGACGTACACGCTTGCCCCTTCTTCCTTGCTGGTGTTTGGCACGCGGAACGCGGACACGAAACAGGGGGGGCTTGATCGGATGTTGATGCTACTACGCAGCGGCATCGTCTTATCTCCTCCCACGCCTCCTTGGTTATTCGCGCACGGTGGGGCTACTGCTCAGCGGCGGTACATACTCGCCCAACTCGCCACTCCTGCAAGGATTGTACCACGCCACGTTCCCGAATCGTGAGGATGTATTTCCGGCGCGCTAGCGTTTGCCCATGAGCTTGCTGCGAACACGTCGCAGACGGCCGTCGCGTGGACCAAGGGGTTGTTGTGGCATGGCGCAGATAGCATCGAAGGACAGCATATCCTCGATTCGCGTGCATTTTCGGATCTGACGTCACGCGGAGATGGTGCGGAGGGCGTGCAAGCGTTCATGGAGCATCGCCCCGTTCGATTCTCGGACGTGTTATCGAAGGATTTATCTGAGTTTGTACCCTGGGTAAGCTGCGTGCTAAATGCGTTATTTCCTAGAACTAATGGTAGTTTCGTCTTTATCTTTATCAGTGGACGGAAGTAGATACGAGACAACGCAAGGCAAAGCTGTAGTACAGATTTTTTTTTTTTTGTATATATACACGGATATCAGAGTAAAAGTAATGTCTCAATTCTAACATTGACTGAACATTCGATTTGAGACATTACTTTACTCTGATGGTACTTGTATGGTAAGTAGCTGCAGCGTGCGGCACCTCGGCTAATGCCGCTGTCTGTGGCTCGACTCGACGCTTCGGCCACGATACGACTTTGATACTTCTGTCTGTGTCCGATCACATCGAAATATCGACAGTGAGCCAAACAACTCCATGAACCATGCCAATGTCTGGAACCAATGGCATCTAGTAGGTAGTAGGTAATGGCATCGCTGTGCCTAATTCGTGCTCCGTTTTCTGCAACAGGCCTTTTCCGGTCCGCTAGATGCTCCTCTTCCCTCTCGGGGGTAGCCAATCCAATTCCCGCCTCTTTCCTCCGAGGTGGAACCTCCAAAGGGATTTTCCTCAATCACGACCACCTCCCGCCAGACCGGTCCCAATGGGATGCCATATTCCTGGGCATAATGGGCTCTCCGATGCGCAATACGGCCGGCAGCTGAACGGGATGGGCGGCGGTGTGTCCAGTCTATCCAAGATCTGCGTCGTTGGCTCGCCGTCCGAAGCGCAGAAGGCTGCCGGGGTGGATGTCGAGTACACGTTTGCGCAGGTCGGGATCCGGGACAGCATCATCGACTACTCGGGCAATTGCGGGAACTTGTCCAGCATGATTGGCGTCTTTGCAGTTGACGAAGACTTGTGCACGCCTCAAATTTCTCAGCAGCAGCAGGGGCCCAGGATGACGGGCACCGTGCGCACATTCAACACTAACACGAACAAACGTATCGACAACACGTTCTTCGTTATAGAAACGGAGAGCCGCCGCTATGTGCCCGTGCTCGACGGAGAGAGGGCGTCTATCGCCGGCGTCCCGGGTAGAGCATCTCCATCCTCTTGGATTTCGTAGCCCCCGGTGGCGCGCGTACAGGCAAACTGCTCCCAACAGGCCGCCCCAAAGAAACGGTGAACGTATCCCTGTCCAACTCGCGCGAGGCGACCGTCCCCGTTTCGCTGGTGGACGCCACAAACCCGACCGTGTTCACAAGCGACCAAGGTCTGCGCTCTGCGCTCGGCATACCCCATAACGCCCCAATTGACTACGCGCAGCTTGGTGTCGTCGATGCCCTCGAGCAAATCCGACAAGCCGGTGCGCGTCTTATGGGTCTCGATCCTCTCGCGCAGGCCCAGCCCAAAGTCGCCGTGCTCAAACCTCCACCTCGGGATGATGCTGATGCCGATATCGTGATCAACGCGTTCTCAATGGGCGTGCTGCATCGCGCCGTTCCGATGACGGTAGGGCTCTGCCTCGGAGTGGCTGCATGTGTGCCACACACCCTTGCTTGGGAGGCTCTCGGTGGAGGCCAACGCCGCGATGCAAACGAGCTTCTGCGTATCAGGCACCCAAGTGGCGTGGTGGAAGTGGGGGCTGAATTGGGCAGGGGTGGTGAGGTGACCAGTGCACGAGTCATGCGGACAGGACGAAGGTTGATGAAAGGCTTAGTCTGGTGGTAGCCTTTGTTTCCCCTCCTTTTTTTTAGAAAGCTGTACTACACGTGCATCCGCAGTCCCTCGCCGCCATGCGCCTGGATGACGTGGTACGAATTATCAAAGGGCCATCTTGGAGCCGCTTTACACAAATGGAAAGAGGGACAAGAGGGAGAGGGACAGACCCCCCAAATACAACAACCGCTATACTATTGTTGGTACTCGGCTTTACGGTAATTGTATGAGTAATTGTATGGGGGATTACCCGATTGTCGTCCAATTATTGTACCAAATGCGACTCAGGGTCAATTGACCGAGTTTTCGCGCGGATTTTTATTCACCTTATTGGTTTTGACCTTGCGGCGTACAGCGTGTACGCGTAACGACATTTTGTTTCAAATATGCCGGATGAGACGGGTGACCCCCCCGTTTTTTCTACCCACCCCCCCTTAGCCCATGTCCTAACATCTATCCCTCTCTTTCCTACCATTCAAACCATTCAAACCTTTGAAGCACCATGAATTCTCCACAACGTGAGTTTTGATCGGCTCTTTTCTTTTGATGCGTCATCTGCGGTGTATCTTATATCCTCTCTTCTCTTCCCTCACAGTTACAATCTCCGAGTCTGACTTTGGTAGCAGTGCCTCTAATTTCCGAGGGCCAAGTTCTACATATAATACATATCCCTCGTACCCAAGGTCCCCCAGACGCTATCAAGGATCATACGTAGCCCCCTCGACCATCATGTCACAGCCCTACTACTCCTCCTCATACGCACCCTCCGGCACCACATACAGCAACTACTCTTCGCCTGGAGCCTATCACACAGCAGGCCCCTCAACGGAGAGGACGTATTTCAGCTACAATGGCAAGCTGGTCAGGTCTTACAAGGTCCGAAGCTACAGGGTACGTCTTTCGGCTATCTCTCCACCCCATCACCATCACCATCACCACCACCTCGACAATCATCTGATCGATTTTTTTTTTTTTTCATTCCTGCAGCAAGCCCAAAAGCATGTCCTCGATCTATTCCCCGACACGCTGAAAGGCATCGCCTCTTCCCGCATCCAATTCTTTGTGATCCGCCCCGGATATTCTTCTCGCGGACAATACATCGGCTTGAGATCGTACATATCCAAGAAGGCGTGGCCGACGGAAATAGACACCCTGCAAGAGCACGAGACGATTGGGATCGAGGTTAGGGAGAGCGTCTCAGTCGCAGAGTCCGTAGCCAGCTTTTTCAACCGTTCGCGGGTTTTGTAGCCTTTATGCATCTAGTTATGTGTGTTTTCACCCCCCTTTTTTTTTTTTTTGTAATTTTGTTCCCGGCGCAAAATGGAATCTGTATACCAATAATTCCGAGTTTACGGTAATGCTTGTCTGTTGTAGTATGCTGATCGACACTTTCCACCTCTCCCCTCTACCCCCGAGACCTACAGCTCAATGTTTAGATGCGATGATAGTGTAGATACATGTCACAGACCCCTAGCAGCCGGACCACCATTTATCCAATAGAAGACTTGAATCACTTCTACTACTTGTAGTTTCGCTTTTCGATGGTTGCGATGTGGGATATCGAGGGGGACTGTGATCGGATAATCTCTACTCCTCCAAGATAATCTCCAGGTAATCTTCCTAAAATGGGCCCAGTACGTAGCGTCCGAAGAAACCCGACAACTTTCCGTCTGCCAGCTGGTCTACACCAAGTATTTTTACGCATCGTGACATGTACATGGTGCAAACTCAGGCTATCCATCTACCCGCGGGTTCGAATGTCGATCACATCGACGCAATAGTCATTCACCGTCACTCTCGTGCTTCGTACGTAATGCACATTTCCCATGATTCATTTTCATCACATCATGAATCATCATCACATGCATCACATCGCATCCACGGTTTTTCGACTCTTTTTTTTTTGGCTACGGTGCACTATGAACCAGCTGGTGCTCATATGTTATGTCGCAGCATAGAAGCTCAGATCATCAGAGTTCTTGGAAATTTTTTTGGTTGTGATCCACTGACGTCACGGTGCGCCTTGTTGTACGAAACCGTGTTGCACGTTTCCAGACTCTTCGGACCGTTACTGATCTAATTCTTCCGATAGCTGGCCAAATTTGGAGATTTCGATGTTCCGTCCCTCCATATGGCCTCACATTGCCCATGCGTCGTTACTACGTTTGCAACGTTATACTCTAGACGCGTGTTATTGTTATTATTATATGCCCGATGTCACGTCGGCCCTACCTTTCCTGCTCTCGCTAATGCTCCATGATAGGAAGTACCTTTGTAAAATAATGCGACTATGCCCCATTTACCGTTTATGATAGAAACATGAGGCATCCTCGTGTCGAGGGTACCCGAGATAGATCCAGATTTTCATGTCAAAAACTCCCTCCGTTTTTCGGCTTGATCCGACACGGAGCATTCTCCATCATCATATATTGCGTCGTGATGCGCACAATAGTTACGAGACGTCCCATGCATGCATCATGTCAGTAGGAAATAGGGTGACTTCGCCTACTGTCCCTTTGGAACATCTCGCAGGTCTCGATCCTCTGTTGATGAGTTTGCTCACATCGCGTGGGGGACCATCACAGATAAGGGTCTCGACAAGGCCCTTCGGTCGACTCACTGATCCATGGGGACGCAATGCTGTGGATCTGGATCGTGATAACTTAGGGACAAAGTGGGCGATAGTGGATATGAATAGGACCTTGCCCTGGATCTCCACGTGTCCGTGGTTTTGGGCAGACGGTGAAGAAGGGTAATTTCGAAGTGATCGGTACTAGATTTTTGTCTAGTAAGGTCTCTGAGTTACTTCATCTCTACAGTATGAGCGGCCTTGGCACTTGATCCTCCTGGGATAAACGTGATGTGTTGCAGGCAAAATCGAATGTATTAAGTCTGTTCATAGGGTGACTGATGCCATAGTAATGCGAGAAAAGGTCCCTGTTTTGATGTGCAGCGCATAGTTGCCATAGGCTCTTACTTGCTGTGAGAATGTAGAGGAGGAAAGCAGGGGTGATGAAGTGGTAATAGAGCAACGCGGGAGCCAAGAGCCAAGCCGTAAGCCCGCCAGCCGCCAGCCGCACGGCGCGTCCAAGCGCCGGTCGCGGTCGGACGCGTCTGGACTCTGGGTCCTCTCGTGTTCTCGCCAAAACTCTTATCGCCACAACAATCCAGCTTCCAGCCTAGGTCTTTGGCCAAATATTCTAAGCCTGACGTTTCCGTGATGTCATCGGACCGTGTCTTGGACTATCTCACAGAGGAGCTCGTAGTCGAGAAGAACATTGTACGCACAGAACCAATTTCATGACGGGAACCCATTGTCACTCTCATTTGTCTCTCACTCTTCTAGGTGACGTATCGCTCTCTAAGCCATGCTCTCAAACTCCACGTGAATCAGGCCAAAAAGTGCGCCGCATCCCCACTTCACTTCGACTCGCAATGACCTGACCTGTTCGCAGCGAGCTTGACGTCTACCACTCTGAGCACGCAGGTTCTTCAGATGCTGGCTATGCGACCTATATTATCGGAGGAGAGCCGTGTGTTTCGTACTTGGATAGCATACGAGATACGGACAAAATGGCCATAGATGGCGAAGAGATGGACGAAGATTCCGAAGATGTTCCCGAGACGAAAATCACACTGGTTAGAGAAGCAGACCTCGAGAGTGCGCGAATTTTCTTCGCTCCCACTAGTATTATACCTAAAACATTCCCTATCCTAACATCCGTAGCCTCAAAGGAGCAGTACACGTGCATACACTTTGTTCATATCTACAGCCTTTCGCCTTCACCTATCCATGTAAGTATCATTCCCATCCCGCTTTCGTATTACGCAATTGCATTTAGGAACCAGCCCTCTTGTGTGAGACCGCGAAGAATCTTAGAGACGCGGGAAAGAATATCGCGGATGGTTTTACCGTCACACAAGGTCGAATCACTGGCCCGGACTACATCAAAGTACGGAGATTCCGCCTCTCTACCACGTCAATTCTAACAAAGACTGTTCTATACTACAGAAACGAACAGATCTCCAACAGAGGCGATCTTCATCGAAAGCAAAGTCTTCCACCATCGCCACCTCCTCCAGCTCCAAAAACAGACTGCCCGGTCTATCGAAGGCACCATCTATGTCCGAGGACGCGAAGCCCGTCGTCAAATCTGAGCCAAAGGACGTCAAACCGTTTATCAAGGAGGAGCCTGCAAAACCGGCGAAGCCTTCCGGGAAGCTCGACTTCAGCAAAGCCAAAGCAAAGCCTGCTGCTGCGCCGGCGCCCAAGCCTGCACCAGAGACGCGCAAAATCAAAGCCGAACCAGTGGAGGAGCCGCCTCAAGCGGCATCATCCAAAGCGCCGCCCAAGCCGGAACATAAGCCCTCTAGGACAAAGGATAAGCCTATGTCGAAGCTTTCGGACTCTGAAGAAGACGAGTCCGCGAATGCGCCAACACGTGCAAAGTCGTCGTCTATGTCTAAACGCACCGAGTCCACCAAAAGTTCAGCTCGCGCTAGTAGGCGCGTCGTCATCTCGGATGATGACGAAGACGAAGAGGCATCAAAGCCGTCTCCGCCGCCACGCACCAAAGCTGCGTACAAGTCAAAAGCAAAGGCAAAGACAAAGACAAAGGATGCCTCCCCGGATGATCCAGAAGCTGAGAAAGAGTTGCGAGCGATGATGGATATCGACGATGGTAAGTAAGATTGAAAATGCATTCTCGTGAGGAGAAAAAGAGAGAGAGAGATCTGGTGTTTATAACTTCCTTTCTTGCCTAGATCAAGTCACGAGGGTCTCACACGCACCAGTGTTGATCTCAGAGCCGGCAACAACTCCCCCAGCCACCGACGTAGAAATGGAAGATCGTGAGCCAGAGCCAGAGCCAGAGCCCGCGCGTGCGCCGACCCGCAAGAATCGGCGCAAGCCAAAGAAAGAGGTGCCTGTGGGCCGCAACGGACTCAAGAAAAGAAGGGTGGTCAAGTCCCGCATGACTACGGACGAAAAGGGCTACTTTGGTGCGTCTGCCGTCTGCCCCCATCACATCTCAGTGTTATTTGCTGGGTTCAGAGTTAATAAAAAAAATAATTGACGCGCTTTCTCTGTATGTTTCATGAAGTTACCGAGGATTACTCGTCGTACGAATCCGTGGACGAGGAGGAGGAAGCGCCTGCAGAAAAACCCGCGAAAGGGAAAGGAAAGAAACGCACTGCTTCTGTTAAAGTGAAGGAAGAAGCAGAAGTGGAGGAGGCGAAGGAGGTGAAGGAGAAGGCTGCGAAACCACTCGCGAAGAGTGCATCAACGTTAAAACGCAAACCGTCGAAGCCAAATGTACAGAAGGGAGGAGGGATTGCGAGTTACTTCAACAAGAAATAAAACACATCCTTTATAGTTTTTCACTGCCTAATAGTATACTGTACCTTACGACATTTGCTAATTTTGCTTTGGATGGAGGAATCAAAATATGCATTACTCTACAGTAATTGAGGTGCGATGGTCAAAACAAAAAAAAAACCTAACGAAGGGAAGCAGCTTGCAAAAAGTGGTTCAGCCCGGGATCGAACCGGGAACCTTCTGTGATCAGATCACAAATGTGAGACAGAAATCATAACCATTAGACCACTGAACCTACGACGTCATGGAGATCCAAAGCCCATACATAAACCGCTTCGCAACCAAGTCTTATTTCCCTAAATCGGTGTAAAGATACAAAAAATGCTAGAATGTAATACGATCAAAAGACACAACATGTTTCTACCAATCGTCGATAATAAATGGGCGTGACAACAATGATAGTTGTTCTCGAAAGTATCTCTCCTGGTCCCATCGCGCTTTCAGAGGCACGAGCTGGCCGCGGGTTGGACGGTGACCATGAAGCACAAGTACAAACTCTGCCATGCTATCAATCTGCGTGAAGGTTATTTTGTTAAGTCCCACTCGCAAGAATGGAGATAGGTCAAATAGGTCATCAGGGGACTAGAAAGACCCAGTTAGTCAGCATGAGACGACCACGACGAACATGGGCGCGGAAGGAGGAAGTACTGTACCGAGTAAGGTGGGAACATAGCCGAGGCGTCATCATTGATCAGTGCCCATAGATTGCGCGGCAAGTTCACCCATGGAATTGGTTTGACATTTTCGAACCATTGCTCACGAAGTAGGCCATCTTGTGTTGCATAGAGATCAAGTTCTTGCATCAGGTAGCAAGCCAGTGTTATACACCGCGCCTGTGAGATCTCCGAGCTAGATTAGAACACGAAATTAAGGATAAGCCTGCTTTGATGGAACAAAGGAAGGGTGTAAGACCTACTCCAGATTCTCCGGTGCTTTGGCCCATCGCGAGACTCTGTCCCAATCAGCGTGAGAAAGAGTGAAGTTCCAGGTAAATTCCCCAGGAACGTCGTAAGCCCTGTCCATGCAAATCACTTTCATCTCTTTCCCAAACAAAGGCGCTAACTCGTCCACCATCTCACTAGCGTCTTCTTCAATCTCGTCAGCCTTGACCGGCTCGGTTCCACCCTCTGAGGATCTCTTTCCAGAGTGGGGTGAAGTGGAGCGAGAGTGAGAAGCGCGGGTCCCAAGAACTACGATTGGAGGGGGTGTGTCGGAGGTGAATGAGATATCCATGTCACTGAACGATCCGATGCTTGAATGTGGCGCTGCGCGGTGGCCAAGCGGCGTTGACACACTTGCCTTGCCGCTGGAAATCGATGGCCGTAGGCCAACAGTGACGGTGCCTGGGTTACTTGACCCAACAACGACCGATTGTGCAGAAATAGTGGAATGATCCGGCGCGGCAGAAGGCTTGGCTGCAACAGCTGTAGATACTGTCGCCGTCGATGTTGAGGGTGTCGTTTCCGTGTCTTTGCCTTTAGGTACGGAAATAACACCTACAGCAGTGTGGGTAGAATCCTTACTGAGAACGGGAGACTCGTTGCCTAAAGGGGGTATAGTCGTGGCACCAGATCCAATATCATTATTCGAAGGACCGAGAACTTCCACGGAATCGTCCGCAACTTTTCGGTGGTCCTTTGATTGCTCAAGCTGAGCTTGCTGCTCAGATAAGGCTTTTACTTCCTGGTCATGCTGAGGTTTGTGGTCGTCCTTCGCATCCCCGTTGCTCCCCTTCTGAGGATCCGAGTCTAACGCCGTTGGTGTCTCTTCAGTTTGGGTTGGAGGTTGCATGACGGTATCGACATCGAGTGACTCGTCTGCAGGCGTGGACATAATCACATCTTCCTCGTCAATGACGATTGGTGCACCGGATGATCCCGGTTCCGGTGCTGGTGCTGGTGCGCGATCGGTGATCCGTAGCTTGCGAGGGCTCGCACCGGAGGTGCGAACCCGGGAAGATCCTTGCCTCAAATCACGGTGAACCAAAGTTGGGGATGCCGTTTGGATCATTTGGGGCTGCGAAGTTATATTCAATACACCAGTTGTGATGACCGAAATAGGCGCCTGAGTTGTTCCGGGTGTTTGAACTGGGTGGCTTGTGCAGCGGTAGGAATGGTGGGCGTGGAAGTTAGCGCCGCTAGTGTGTTCGGTATACTAGCTATTGTGGTCGACGTCGGTGATACAGTTGCAATGGAAGGGCCATCTTTTGTGGATGGAGAAGGCACGGCACCTGGAGATGCCTGGGCAGTGCCAGATTTCTGTGCCTTAGAGGCCTGTTTAGCCGCCATCAATTTCCTTTGGCGTGCAACCTGCAGATCTAGCTGCAAAAAATCTAACCCGGAGGATTGTCGCCTACGAGGCGGCCTCGGCTCATTTTGGCCGGAAGGTGTAGAGATAAGGGGCACTGATGCCGAGGTCTGTACAGGTGATGCAACGTGGGGAGTAGGAACACTCTGTGACTGGGAGACTTGCGCAACCCGACCTGCCCTGATGACATAGACCGAAGATTGTGACCTTGGGATGTCAAATTGGCAGACGCGGGTGATGGCATGACAGAGGTATTATCCGGAATTTTCTGGGATGATGGAGTGGGAACGGGAACGTCTTGATTACGCTCCACGTGAGTCGATTTGGCCACATCCCCCGAAACGGGTGCTCGTAACTCACCAACTGGAGATTGTGTGGCCGGCCGGTTTGAAGCAATTTGAACAACAGCCCCATTATCACTGCCTTTCGCCTCTAAGGATGGTAGTCGATCCGGGGCAGAAGTTGGGAGGGTTGTAGGTTGAAAACTTGTAGCTCCCTTTGCAGAAGGTAAACTCAATACCATGATCTCTGGTGATGGTATCTCTATCGGTGAAGGTGATCGGGCTTGAGATGCCATGGGATCAACCCTTGTCGATGGAGTGGCAGACATTTGGCTCAGTGTGTCACGAGGCGGCACGTTTGTAGTCCCCCCTGGCAGTGAAATGCCAACAGACGATAGAAATGAAACAAGTCTGTCTTATAGGAGGTGAGAAAATTAGACAGAATCTAGCATCAAGAAACGTTGCTTACTCGTCAGGGTCGCATCGACGAAGAGAGACATATAAGGGGTCACGCTCCTGGCGAGTTTATTGAAGGCTTCGAAAAGGGGGCTTTGTCAGCGGGGATAGCAGACCTGTCTAGCGAACCCTTGATGAACACATTGGGCGCAGCATTCTTCAATGAATTACACGCGATCTACGTAGTGAGAGCCATTAGATTTGAGCAATGTGGTTTGAGATGTTACTGTTTCACCTCGAGAATTTCAACTATCTAGAACAAAGACCGACAGTAAGTACAGTGATCTACGAGAGTAAAAAGGGATGTTTGATGCGTATACAAGCGTTAAGGACGCACCGGTTGTTGTGCCTCGGCATAATAGGCCCTCTTGTCGGACAAGAAGATGGTAAGCTTGCGCGCGGCAGTAATAAAGATGTCTGGGTCTGCAGGATTAGACAAACGGCGGGAATATATGCGATATACTTGAGAGTTGCTCTGGATGAGGTCCGCGGATCTGGTCATCAAGGAGCGGGAGGAGCGGGAGAGGTTCAGGCGTTGAGGCTTCAGCTGCGAGATCCCGTTGAAGGCGGAGGGCGGAGAAGCCGGGCCGGGCACGCGACGCGCGTTGAGAAGAAACGAGCGGGTTGAGCGGGACCGAGCGACGTTGGCAGGCGATGCTGCACCTGCGTCTCTCTCCAGCCAGGGGACTCGTCTGCTCGTCTCTACGTACCCTCTTCGTCCCAAAATACCTCAAGAATGCGCGCTATTATTCCCAGCTACTCCCGTCTTTACCACCTCAACAACCCTGGCCTGGTGCCCGGCCCTCCCTGAGACGGCGCGACCTTGGCTCCGAGCTCGTGCGGTTAGACGGCTCCCGCACGATGCTGGAAGCTCTTCTGCAGGCTCACCTCCCCCATCTTCCCCCTCATCTCCTGGTGGTGATAATCCAGACAGTTCAGACCCTCCCTCCCCCCACCCGCAGATTCGTCACCCCCACCTTCAACCTCCATTTCCCGCCAATCCGTCCCGAGAACTACCCACAAGTACTCGCCCTCCCCATAGCTCGAAGACCTTTATTCCCGGTTTCTACAAGGCAGTCGTCATTCGTAATCCTCATGTTGTCGCCGCTGTTAAGGAAATGATGAAGCGCGGACAACCCTACTTAGGCGCCTTTCTTCTGAAAGACGAACAGGCAGACTCGGACGTCATTACTGACATTAACTCCGTTCATCCCGTTGGTGTCTTTGCCCAGATTACTAGTGTCTTTGCCACCGCCAGTGGCCCGGGAAAGAGGATGAGAAAGAGGAAGGCTTGACAGCTGTCCTTTACCCCCACCGCCGGATTAAGATCACCGATCTCGTCAAAGCTAGTGGTTCCCAGTTATCCACAGCCCAGCTGGGAGAGGTTGATTCATCAATCCCTTCCGCTCAAGAACAGCCGCCAACTCCCCCGCCTTCTCCTCAGCCAACGGACCCTGAGTTACCTGTAGACCACGCCAAGCGTCATCCAGGTGCGCCAGCACCCTGCAGAGTCATCTCCATTTTTTCAGCTTACGGCTTCTTTTTTCAGCTCCTCTTCAAACTTCCTTCCTCCAGGATTTTGACGTCTCGATCGTGAACATCACCAACCTCCTCACGCAGCCTTACAACAAGGACGACCAATACATTCGTGCCTTCATGTCCGAGATTGTTTCTGTGTTCAAAGACATCGCCCAGCTTAATCCGCTATTCCGCGATCAAATTACCAATTTTTCCATGAACCAGGTCGCGTCCAATGTCTTCGATGAGCCCGACAAGCTCGCAGATTTTGCTGCTGCAGTCTCCACCGGTGAAGTTGGTGAACTCCAGGACGTTCTAGAGTCCCTTATCGTCGAGGACCGCCTTCGTAAAGCTCTTCTCGTTCTCAAAAAAGAGTTAATCAATGCGCAGCTTCAGTCCAAGCTTTCACGTGACGTAGACAGCAAGATTGCGAAACGCCAGCGCGAGTATTACCTCATGGAGCAGCTCAAGGGCATCAAAAAAGAACTCGGGATGGAAAGTGACGGCAAGGACAAGCTCATCGAGAAGCTCAAGGCCCGTGCGGCGCAGCTTGCCATGCCGGAGCCCGTCAAACGTGTGTTTGATGAGGAGCTTGCGAAACTCGCCCACCTCGAACCGGCAGCATCTGAAGCGAATGTCACGCGCAACTACCTCGATTGGCTCACGCAGATTCCCTGGGGTCAACACTCACATGAGAACTACTCGATCGCACACGCCAAGAAGGTTTTGGACGAGGATCATTACGGGTTGAAAGATGTCAAGGATCGCATACTAGAATTTTTGGCTGTGGGGAAGTTACGTGGAAGCGTTGAGGGCAAGATCATTTGCCTAGCTGGTCCGCCAGGTGTTGGCAAGACGTCTATCGGCAAGTCGATTGCTCGGCTCTCGGCGGCAGTTCTTCCGATTCTCTGTGGGCGGATTGACCGACGTTGCAGAGATCAAGGGGCATCGGAGGACTTATGTCGGGTATGTCCGTCAGCTTCTTTCCTTTTGGCCCATACTGACGGGGTCGTAGTGCCCTGCCGGGCAAGATCATCCAGGCCCTGAAGCGCGTCGGTACGGAGAACCCTCTTGTCCTAATCGACGAAGTTGACAAAGTCGGACGTGGCATCAATGGTGACCCTGCAAGCGCACTTTTGGAGATGCTCGACCCGGAACAGAATAATGCATTTTTAGATCACTAGTACGTGTCGCCTTCTTTACAGGGACTTACGCTGAATTATGTACTCAGTATGGATGTTCCTGTCGACCTCTCGCGCGTGCTTTTCGTCTGTACAGGTATATTTTCTTGCCCTCTATTGTCAATTCAATGCTTATAGGTTCCTAGCCAATATACTCGATACTATCCACCGCCGCTCCTCGATCGAATGGAAGTCATCGAAGTCTCGGGCTATGTTTCGGAAGAGAAGTCAATGATTGCTGAGAGATATCTCGGCCCTCAAGCAAAAAAAGCTTCCGGACTTCAGGACGCAGACGTTGTGCTGGACCCTACCTCCGTCGACGTGCTCATCAAGTACTACTGTCGGGAAAGCGGAGTGCGGAATCTCAAGAAACACATTGACAAAATCTACCGCAAAGCATCGTTAAAAATCGTCGAGGACCTCGGCGAAGACGCTTTCCCCGAGACTAAGGCCCAACCCACATCGGACAGTACCGTCGACAAGACCATTCCTGCTCAGGATCCCCCAGTAAATGAGCCCGTTGCACCTGAAACTGCCACTCCTCACGTCTCTGCCGAGACATCGAGCACCGAGAAAAAAGTAACCACCGAAAAGCGCAAACCATTCAAGGTGCCTGAGAGCGTGCACGTCCGCATCACCCCTGAGAACTTGAAAGACTATGTTGGCCCGCCCGTCTATCATAAGGATAGAATGTACGTGCGTCCGCCGCCCGCAGGTGTCAGCACAGGTCTAGGCTATCTCGGAAATGGCTCTGGTGCCGTAATGCCCATTGAAGCAAGCGTGAGTCCTTTTGTCACATGTTGTTTTTCACGCCCACGAACATGTATGCGCCATATAGATAATGCCAGGCAAAGGTGGTTTACAGCTGACAGGCAAGCTGGGCGAAGTCATCCGCGAGAGCGCCCAAATCGCACTAAGCTGGACCAAGGCGAACGCACACGCGCTCGGCGTGACAGAGGACCCTTCGACCATGATCCTGAACGACCGCGACATACACGTTCACATGCCCGAGGGCAGCATCGGAAAGGAGGGTCCGAGCGCAGGCACGGCGCTGCTCTCCGCATTCGTCTCGCTCTTCACAAAGACGCCGATCAGTCCAGACATCGCCATGACCGGTGAGATCTCTCTCGTTGGGCAGGTCCTCCCCGTTGGCGGACTGAAGGAAAAAATATTGGCGGCGCATCGTGCGGGAATCAAGACGATCCTGGCGCCTGCGGCGAATCGCGCGGATATCGAGGAGAACGTGCCGGAGAGCGTCAAGACTGGCATTCGATTTGTGTATGTTGAAGATGTCAAGGAAGTCCTGGCGGAAGTGTTTAGCGGTACCCCCCTCGTCGAACGCCTACGCGACACGCTTGGGTCGTAAGCTGCCTGCTCCGATTATTCACCCCCTCCATACGCCTCCGTCTCTGACCCACATCACCACCCTACAACTTGCATTTGCACTCTTTTGCACTCTAGTATCCGCTTTCGGGTGTAATTGCTATTGAATACTCTGCTTACCTCAACGCAACCGTGATTCTGATTAGAGCGCAGCATCGAACTAGCGCACGCAATCTTCTACTGTATTTAAAAATCATCTTTTTTTTCTGTTCCACCCCTCATTTACGTTGCCCGTCTCCTACTAAACTATACATTAATACGCAATGCGCCACGTTTTCTTTACGACACAATCCGTATTCTAGAGCCACTCGACGGTCTGTCAATGAAAGATTAGCGCAATCGAGAATACAGAGAATTGGACGGACACCAGGTGGCTTTGACGTGATGTCGTATGTGACGCGATTGATGCCCGCGATTTCATTAGTGATGCGCGACGAGATGCGGCGCAGTACTTCGGGGGGAAACACGAACCAATCGGCGGTCATGAAGTCCTCCGACTGCACAGCGCGAAGCGCGACCACCTGCTCGTACGTGCGCTGGTCGCCCATGACGCCGACGGCGCGCACGGGCAACAATACTGCGAACGCCTGGCTGATACGCCCGTATAGCCCCGCCGCGCGGATCTCCTCGAGGTAGATCGCGTCTGCTTGTTGTAGGATCTGCACTTGCGCGCGCGTCACTGGTCCTAGGATACGGATCGCGAGACCTGGACCTGGGAAGGGATGGCGTTGTACGAGGGGCGCTGGGATGGAAAGTAGTCGGCCGAGCGCGCGCACTTCGTCTGTTTAAGAGGGTGATGGAGTGGGCGTGGCGTATTAGCAATGGCGGTGAGCAGGACAGGCAGTCACGTATATTATGGATGCCTGACCTTTGAAGAGCTCACGAAGGGGTTCGATCAGCTTGAGTCTCATGTCTTTGAGCAAGCCACCGACGTTATGGTGTGTCTTGATCGTCGCACTCGGGCCCTTGAAGCTGATACTCTCTATCACGTCAGGATAGAGCGTTCCCTGGAGCAGCCACTCGATCTTGCCCTTGTCCGCCTCAGCAGTTTCGAGTTTGGTAGCCTCCTCCTCAAATACGCGTATAAACGTATTCCCGATGATCTTGCGTTTCTGCTCCGGATCCTCGATACCTTCCAAGAGGGAAAGGAAACGATCGGACGCATCGACGATGGTCAGGTTCACACCGAGGTCCTTGTTGAGCATGACATTCACTTGCGCCGCCTCGTCCCGACGGAGCACGCCGTTATCGACCATGATGGCGTGGAATCTAGTTGGGGTTTTGGTTGAGAAAGGAAACGACACTCGCTATGCCCCTCGACGGGAAGACGCACCTGTCGCCAATGGCTTCGTGCATCAGTTTAGCAGCGACAGTGCTATCGACGCCACCGCTGACGGCGCCTATAACTCGACCAGTTTCGCCGCAGATATCGCGGATACGAGCAATTTCCTTCCCTACGAATTCCTCCTACGAAGAACGACGACAGACGTCATTGTGTGAGCTTCACATATTCCCAAAATACAGGGGGCCAACGTATGGAAGAAATATAGGTATAGATGTACGCACCATAGTCCAGTCGCTCTTGCAGCCACATATACTATGTACGAACCGAGCGATGACCTCTTTTCCTCGCGGCGAATGCGTCACCTCAGGGTGAAACTGAATACCGTAGATCGGTTTCGCGTTATGCGCGATGGCAGCATAGGGCGCGGACTTGGTATGGCCGATAATATGAAAATCTGGAGGCGGCGCAGAGAGTTGATCGCCATGAGACATCCACACCTTTACAACCCCACTGCCGAGTCAGCGCCAGCGACGGGAGTGCATTACGCTCCTCGTATTCGTACCTCCATCTCGTCGCCTAGCCCGTCGAACAGGGCATCGGCAGACAAACGACTCGGATCGCTCCCAAACTTTTTGACTTGCACGCGCGCAAAGCCGTATTCGCGATGCTCGCACTTTGCAACTGTGCCTCCGAGGTTCCACGCGAGTTCCTGGACAGAGAAACAATTATAGAGGCGATTTGTGAGCGGATCGTCTGGAAATCAGATCCTGTGCACACACCTGTAGACCATAACAGATCCCGAGAATCGGTACACCGAGCTCGAAGACATCAGGATCAACGTGGGGTGAATCGTGATCATAGACTGAGTATGGAGAGCCAGAGAGGATGACACCTGGGAATGACGATAAGGGAAGGAGTTCAGTGGTGGTGGTAAAAGGTCAGGAGAGCGCAGCGCACCATTCGGCTTCCAACCGAGGTCCTTAATCTTCTGAGTACATGGCATGAGCTCCGCATATACATTGAGCTCTCGACACCTCCGAGTGATTAAATGGCTGTACTGCACATCCAAACGCTAAGATCGGTAGGCAAGCACAACATAACCATAAGTATATCTGACCTGCGACCCGAAATCCAGAATTAGGATAGTATCGAACTGGTCATGTATCTCTGCCATCCCTGGCAGTCGGTACAGGATAGACCAAGAGATAGCAAGGTTTCGGGGAAGAAAAGACTACTCGATACACGCGAAAACAGTGGGAGATAAGGGAATCCGATGAGCGGCAGTAGAGAGAAGAAAAACACACAAGAGTACGAAAATACTAAAGCGAACAAACAAGAATTAACCACTCTAATCTTATCTTCCCTCATGATAGCAGCGGTGGTGCAGCACTGTATCCTCCCCGGCCACGAAACCCGCCTCTGTGCCCACGGCTTGCAAAGCCTCGTCCTCTCATATACCCTCCTCGCGGTGGCACTGGGGGTCTACGATACTCCTGGCGGAATCCCTGCGGGCTATCTGAGTCTTGATCATCTATGTTACTTGCCCGCGCTGGCCGTCGTGTCGTGCCATTAGGCTGTGGGCCGTTGACATGTCCATCATTCACGTGAGCGCCCCCTCGTCCACGATTGGGATTTGTCATGATGTGCACTGGACCTGAACCTGATCCGAAGCTGCTGCGATTGCATTAGACTCCTTCAGAACACTGTGTGAACTTTGACAACAAACCTCGCTTGCGGTCGGCCCCCCTAATACCGGACTGCGCTCGTTGGCCTCCTGGACCCGAGTTCGGAGGATGTGAGCCGAACCGCGCTCTGGGCTGTGTGGTCATCGTCGACGGTGGTGGTTGTGCGCTCGGGTTGACAGCTGACACAAATTGTCGGTTCGTTAAGTTGAGACATACATCGAACTCAACTGTCGATCCTCGGTATTGCGAGCACCGGTTGTTGAGCGTCGTCCCCGAAATAAACGGTACATCCCAGACGACATCTACACTCTTCGTGTTCAGGCTAATCACGACACCCTTGGCAGCCAGCGGCACGCTTCCGCTCTCCTGTACCATAACGACCCGGTCGCCGAGGTCGAATCTCTGATTCTTCAACCGGTAAACCGCATGGTCCGGTTTGACTACTGCTCGGGGTGGGACATTCTTCACCATTGCGCGTCTGAAATTGGACGCTGATCGCCCTTTATTGAACCCGTCAGTTAATCGTTCGATCTCTTTGACTATACTCTGCAGAGACGGTCAGTGTCCAATCATATACAGGTAACTCAGAAATGAACCTTGTCCAATTGATCACAGTGCAGTGGCACTGGTTCAAAATCGCGTACACCCTTGGAAGCTAGCCACCCTCGTATCTCTTTGGCCTTGGCACTGGGTCATCCTCAGAAGGGAAGATAGTTGATGCTTTTGCCATATCTATACTTGATTTTAGTTTCGCGTTTGGCGGAGAGGAGTATCCAAATACCATCACCACCGCGATCGAGTATCCTGAACACTTCGGGATATTTATCCTGCATGCCAAACGTTATCGTGTAGTCCCGTACATCAGTAACGTCAATACTAACCTTGTAGTCGCGGATCAAGTTAATCGCAAGGTCACTGAACTGCCACACGTTTCCATTCTTGGTGGAATAATTGAGCACTTTCATAGACTTGCCCTCAAATTTGATGCTCAGCCCAAGATTGACCTTCTGATCATCGGCAACAAGAACCATGAAACTAGATGTGACGCGAGAGAGAGCACGCTTCGATACCGCGAGCATCTCTGCCACCTGGAATGATGGGTGATACGGCGTGTCTGTCCCTTTAGTGACTGCCTCCTTCAATGCCTCGTTCTCAGGCTTGTCCGACGGCGAAAAGGCAATAACAAAGGACAAAGAATTTGTCGTCGTTGCGGCAACACGGGCAGCGAAACCGTAGGCGTGTTCGCCGAGGAAAAATACCTTAGTGCCTTCCGGGAATTCCTCGGCGAGGGGCGGTGGCCCTCGCTCAATGTAGCGCGGATCTTCGGACTCAACTTGTGGCACGGCGAGTTGTAACGCGAGTTCGTACTCCTTGCTTGCATCTTCATAGTCCTTGACGAGCTCACCGCTCTCCAGGCGTTTCAACCCTAGAAGGCACGTGATCAAATGAAAATGCCCATGAGAAATTTATCCATTCGCACCCTTCAGAGGCCGTACATGAAGTAAAATCTTGACCTCGCCCGTCAGGACACCAGATTTCCTCGAGTACACGCTCTCGATTTTTTCCGCTTTATTTTTCCACCAGCCTTGTCGGAAATGCGGATTCGAGACGACTTTGCTCGGCGCGCCACGCACGATGCTCACTTTCTCGTAGTTGAACTGCGAGTCGGACAGGCCGACAACCATGGATTCCTGCAAGAATGGCCATCCTGCGAATGTACGCGTTTCAATCAGCTCACGCGCGAGGTCTTCCGGCTTGCGTGATTCATGCGGGTTCTCAATGTGGATCACGATTGACTTGTTACGGCTCTCAGAACCGTGAACATTGACGTTGTGATGGCCGAGCGACGAGGTACACGGAAGTGTTTTCAAAGATGGGAAACCTGCCAAAGCGGAAACACCGAGGAAAACACCATCGCAAAGACCTTTAACGAGGTGTAATCCATCTAATGTTGGTAAGTCGAAGGGTTCCATGATACACGTGTAATGGGGCAACGCTGGAAAGAATCCTGGTAGAGACGACGGGTACTCTGTTGGTTGGTCCGGGTTATACTTGAACTGGTAGCTTGTACCGAACGTGTTGCGACGTTTTTCCTCGGCTGTCAACCGATGCTCTCGCGCTAGAAATGACGTGAACAAACAACAATTTCTGTTGATGTAGTACTCACCCTGCATAGCACCAAGTAACCTCTTCTCATCAATAAAGGGGATCTTTATCACAGCCTCCCAATCCTGCTTTTTCCCGTTGAGATCCTGGTCAAACTCCTGGGGATAGAAGTCTAGAATGGGAGAATTTGGATCCCACATCAAGTCCTTCTCGTTGATGAGCAAGTTGAACAAGCAGTATGTGTTGTCATCTGACCTGGTAAGCCATGGGCAACAGCTCTTTACTGGCCGCTGGCATAACACCCATCAGTTGTTCGAACGGTTGGAATGGTTTGCCAAGCTCGAAATTGAAGGACATTTCTCCAACGCCCTTCAAATCTAGGAAAATGTCAAATCATTGGGGATCGGACGAAAAAGTCGGTCGTACCTGATACTCGAGGCGCATAATGATAATTGTAGAACCAACTCCACGAAGCGACGCCACTGTAATAGTAGTGCATCACCCATTGCAATCCCTCCACATAACGATACGCAAGTTTGCCCATCTCCTCCGGGTCGTCATAACGAATTCCCAACTTGCCCTAAACAAGAAGTCAGAGACACCTCCCAGCCTTATGAGGTTCAGACGCACCATATAATACGAACGCTTCCAGTCATCCATCTTCTCCTTCACCGCCTGCTCGTACCTGTCATCGAAGTCTTCGCTCGCATGTCCAACACCTTCGCGTTCCTGTACTTCTCTAGCACTCGATCCACCGCGTTCCTCGCTTCCTCATCCTCCTCGTCGCTCACCCACTCATCCTCATTCCCCTCATCTCCATTTTCCACATCCGCCCGTGGTTCTTCATGTGCTCCTGGAACGCGGAACGTCACAATGTTCCGGTCATTCTCGTCATATTCGTCCCAAGCGAGTTCTAGATGCAAGTCCGCGCCGAGGGTACTGATGAATTCGCGATCTCGCGCGGGGAATTCATTCAGCAGCTCCAGCCGTGCTGTCTTGCCGCTTGCACCGACACCACGTTGCTGCAGCACAAACCTCTGCACCTTATCAAGAATCTCCCGTTGCGAGAGAGTCAGCACCAGTGAATTACGTTTCTTTGCGCGTTGCAATTCTTTGATATGTTTGGACTGCTTGCCCTTGAACCAGCTCATATCACCATATTCCTTTTCGAAAACCTCTTTATCCCACTCCACCATCTCGTCCAGGATGACTTGTAGCCTCTTTGTGTCAATGATACCGCTCTCATTAAGATACCCGCCTATAAAGAAGATGACGGGGAGCATAAAGGACGAAGTGGGGTAACACTCTTACCTAGTGAAGGTAAAACTTTCATATACACTTCAAATAGTTGTTCCAAGCCATTCTCATGTATATGCAAGTCTGGTAAATGGGGAAGAAAGTCATTGCCGATGAACACCGCAAGCACAATAAAATCGTCGATGATGCGCTCGAGGTTGTAATCGAACGAGAGTAAGGGCCCTACTTCCCGAAACTCCAGATCCAGGTACTCGCGCAAGAGTGATAGATGTAAAAGGTAGAAATTGATTGACTCCAACCTTCCGCGTCACATAACCAGCTGTCAATCAATAGAAACGCAGTAGTAGATACAGACATACCCGCCAACATTCTTCCTTTTCGCCGCAGGCCCGAATTTGACCTCTTCGCGAAGCAAACAAAAATGTGGGTCGTGGCTCAGCAGGCCAAGCATCATGAGGTCCGCATCAAGGCCATATAGACAGTGGCGGACATTCGGGTTGTAGTCCGGCTGAGCCTTGGAGAGACGGATGTACTCCATGATCTTGTGCTCGCCTTCGCCAGGCACTTCATGTCCAGAAAGTACAACATGTACCTCACGCCAGTTTGCATCTTCAGTGATCTTTTGTTCACAAAATAGCGGAGCTGCTCGGAAAGCTTTGCCATGAAATGTGTGCCTGGCATCATTAGCGCCTCGTCAGCGGCCATGCCCTAAGTCCACAAGGCGGCAAGGTGGAGGGAGAAGGGGGAGGCGGGAAATTGGAGGCGGAAGGACACACCAGGAGTAATGCAGTTACTGTCAAACGCCTTTTCATCCGGCAGCTTCTCGCCCTTTCGCTCGGCCTTCTCCCGCACTTCGCGCGCTTCCTTTGCCGTGCGGAAACGACGACTTCGCTGTTGGTTCATCTTCGCGCGCGGAGCCACGCCATCGACAGCCATAAAGAACAGTTTCTTCGGCTTGATCTTCCCAAAAGATGGTCCACGTAGGTGAATATAGAGGTGAATATCTGGTTCTCAGTCATACGGAAGTGCGCGTCCTCGTCGTTGGGGTGAGAGCCTTTTGCTGCAATGAGCCAACGTGCTTTTCATGAGCGCAGAGGACTCACATGCATGAATAATCCATTAAAATCCAAATAAAGGTTGTCTAGCGGGAGAGTTGGTGGATAGAATACAGAGAAAACTGGGAATCGGCGCACCAAACTCGGGAATGCTATTCTCTTCAATCAATTGAGACGTCAAAGGATAACGCTCACTGGGAATCAGAGTAAGGCGACGATGTGGGCATAATGTAGTGGTTCACTTACGAAATATATCTGAAAAACTAAGGGCAATGGGTCAGGATTGCGCAACATAGGATATCCACAATGTACCTTCGGCACGCCTATACAGAGACGAATTAGCCAGCTTAAAGGGTCAAGAATAAGAAAAATCATACCCATGGCTTACTCGCTGCAAATATCAGCGTCTGGTTGTACAGGGAGAGTCTGCTTGATCGAAGCGAATGGAGAAAAGTATGAGGTGCCCACAGGCGCGCGGAGCGACAGCCACGTGCCGCTGAGCCACATGGGAACCATCCGCCCACGCTCACTCATCTACCAAGAAAACTGAATATCCTTGACTGCGTGATGATTCAGGGACAGAGCCTTCTTGTTCTTGGACTTATGCTATCATACCCATGCTTTGCCCCTCGGTATGCACATCACCAAATTCACACTCACCTGACCCGTCAACTACTGCTCTGTTCCAGTTACCTACGGCGCACCTTCCGTAGTCTGTCCTAGATGATCGTCGTAGGACAATTCGTTCAATCATCACGTGTACAATGTCGCCATCCTCCCTTCTTATGAGAACCCATGGCGCCTTTGTTAGGTTCTCTGGCAATGTATATAACTTTGCGCATACTATCCACCATATAAATATCCTTTTCCTTCCATGGCAGCGATAACAGCCGCAAAACGAGAACAAAAGAACAGACAACCGATCAATTCGTTCTATTCCCCCTCACTCATAGACGACAGCAACGAACAATACAAATACGCTCAGTACAAAGTACGTGCCATCCGGGCCTTGGAACCCTTATGCTCGCTCACTCTCATTCAGCCTTCCTTTCCGGACGTTTCTTGGGAACCACTGAAAGAGGTCAAAGTAATAGATAGGGGCCTGCAGGCAAATTCCGAGAAGAAAAACCTGTTATCGGCGGCGTCTAAAGTTATCACCCTCACACCTACAATCGGGACGGAACTTCAAGGCATCGACCTGCGTCAGCTGTCAGAGGCTCAAAAGGACGAACTGTGAGTTCCTTCCCGCACGATCAGGCGATCTATTCTTAGAGATCGCGCGTTATCAGATCGCTACTCGTTGCCGAGCGAGGCGTCGTTTGTAAGTGATCGTCAAAGGTCCTGCACCTCTCTGTCACCTGAGCAACCGGCTCGCAAGTCTTCCGAAATCAGAACATCAATATTCAACGAACAGCTAGAGCTCGCCCGTCATTGGGGTCCGCTTCACAAACATGCGACTACGCCAATCCAAAAGAGCCAGGCCTGGAAGAGGTCCACGGTTCGTTTGTTTCCATTCCTCCCCCCCCCAAAAAAAAACAAACTGGGGTAAATCTCCTCTGAAATTTTCAAAACTCTTTACCCCAAATTAGTCGTGTACAGTACTTCTTCCCGCGTACCGACCCTTTCCCAAGCCTCGATCTCTGGCACTCAGACGTCTCGTACGAGCTCCAGCCACCGAGCACCACCTCGCTGAAGCTGCTCACTGGTCCCGAGACCGGCGGCGACACTCTCTGGAGCTCGGGCTACGCTCTCTACTCTTCGCTCAGCCGGGTTTGCAAATCTACCTCGAAGGTCTGTCCGCCCTGCATAGCGCCGTCGCCCAGGCAGATGGTGCGCGAGCATCTGACATACCGGTCCGTCGCGAGCCAATCGAAACCGTACACCCAGTGATACGTGTGCACCCCGCGACAGGCTGGAAGAGCGTCTACGTCAACCCCGGTAGGTCCTCCGTCCGCTCACCATCCCCCATTTTTTTTCTCTCCTACCCATTTTCCTTCGGTCACTTACTGACAAAGCCGACCCATTATCTCCGTAACCCGACATCTTTACTCGCCGCTTGGTGTAGGCTTTACCCGGCGAATAGTGGGCGTGCCAAAAGCCGAATCGGATGCAATACTTGCGTTTCTATTCGCTCAGATAAGCCAGAACCACGGCTTTCAAGTCCGGTTCAAGTGGGAACCGAATGATATCGCGATCTGGGATAACCGAGTAAGTTCAAGTCTCCCCATCCTCGTGCTGCTCCCCCCCCTCACCCCGTTTTCACATCCTTCTTCTCGTGTGTAACTTATCTTATGTTTCCATGTACCAATTAACCGACCGTTGAAAAATCCCTCGGCGCATAAAATTCGTATGCCCATCTAGGTCGTGACACACTCCGCTACGTTCGACTTCTGGCCAGTTACACGTCACGCTCTGCGCGCCACGCCGCATGGCGAACGTCCGATCTCCGTCGCAGATTACGAGCGCACGACTGGAAAGCGTGCGCGCGATCGTCAACTGGAGCTATATGAGCAACTGGGCATCGTACTTTCAGAGCAGAATGAGGAATTAACCAAGTCGCAAGGATACAATGACTGAACGGATGGATGCTGCGGCACTAGAATCATCTTGGCGGTGTGATATACCGTTGTATACGTCTTGGTTTCCGTATTCGACTTCTGGACTCTGGGAAACTCTGGCCGGAACTTACCAACCAACACCTTGCGTCACGGAAAACCACCTGCACGTTACTGTAGAACTGCAATATAAACTCAAATTGCGATACCGTACGCATTTGTTTGATCGATCCGATCTACTACAGCCACCAGATTGAGATCCAAGTCGATTGACTTTTGTCCAATTCAATAAAGCAAGATATACCGAGACGCCATTACTGTACCTGAGTCTCGTCTCATTACAGTACAGTACAATCGGACAAAGGCCGTGTTAATGTGCTCACTAGAATAATTATACGAAAGAGGTTACATGAAAGAGTCAGAACAATTGAAAGCAAGCAGAATAAAATAGGCTGCGGCCGACAAAAGACCAAATGAAAGGACGACGCAGAAAAATGTAAGTTTCTCATGCCGAGGAATAATAAGTGATATCTGTCACAAGTCATGCGTGAAACCTGCAAGCATTGTCGTCAGACAAATGAGATAAGCCCGTCCCGACCATCGAAATACTCACTGAGGTGCACCCGTGCAT
>JAGKRU010000209.1:0-35575 GCA_022884055.1 Russula griseocarnosa | reverse complement strand
TTTCGTGAACTGATCATGAAGAGTGCCTGTCTAGGGGGAAATCTGGGCGATGGAAGTAGGTCAGTCAACGAGTCGTCGCACCAGCCGCTACCGGCCCGATTCTGCCACCTATGATAACTTACCTTCTCAACACCGGTCGGGCCAATTCTGGAATTGGAATAACTGTTGCGTGAAGTATAGCACTGTATCACAGACTCAAGTACAAATTGTCACAAAGCAAAATGCGTATTACTCTGAATCACCAAGGTAAACATAGACTACTAGTACTAGTAGGAATCATGTTGTACTGCACACCCTGCACCATATTCCGACAGCAACTTCACAGTCGCCTTGTGTCCCCCACTGATGCAAGTTGAACGGGGTTCTACCTTCATAGTCCTTTGAACCCACATTCGCACCACGCTTGAGCAGCACGCGAACGAACTCGTCCCTCCATGTCCCGCCGCTTCGTGCAACGCGGTCCGGCCTTTGTCCATTGCGCCTACATTCGCACCATGCTCGAGCAGCACGTGAACGACCTCGTCCTCCAATATCTCACGCTTTGTGCAACGGGTCTGGCCTTCGTCATCCTTTGCGCCTATATCCGCACACGCTTGAGCAGCACGCGAACGACCTTGTCCCTCCATTTTCCGCCGCGTTGTGTAGCGGGTCTGGCCTTCGTCATCCTCTGCATCTACATTCGCACCATGCTTGAGCAGCACGCGAACGACCTCGTCCCTCCCATTTTCCGCCGCTTTGTGTAATGGGGTCCGGCCTTCGTCATCCTTGGCACCTACATCCGCACACGCTCGAGCAACAATTCGGCATTCCAGCTTTCGGCCACTTCGTGTAACGGAGTTCTGCCTTCGTTATCCTTTGCACCTACATTGCACACGCTCCAGTAGCACACGAACGATCTCGTCCCTACCATAGTCCGCCGCTTTGTGCAACGGGGATCGGCCTTCGTTGTCCTTTGCGTCTAAAATCGCACCATGCTCGAGCAGCACGCGTACGATCTCGACACTTCCGTTTTCTGTTACTCGATGCAACGGGGTCGAGTTGTCGAGGGATCGCTCGTTTATGTCTGCGCCGTGTTCAAGTAATAATTGGACGGTATCAGCCACGACTGAACCACGTTATGGATTCTTGTAAAGCGACCACCACTCGAAGCATCATGTAACGGAGCCCAGCCGCCGTCCTCCGTGCGTTGACATTGACTTTGTAGTCGAGTAATACCTGAAACCATCTCGAGGTCTCCGTACCAAGCTGCAGAATGGAGTAGAGTATCGCCCCCTCTACCGCGAACATCCAGGTGCGCATCATTGTGATGGAGAAACTTTGCTGTCTGAAAATGTCTTCTCGCCAATGCCGCGCCAGTGGTGTCACATACCAGCCACCGCTTGCGTTCACATGCTCTGGATGCTTGACAACTAGGTGTTCTACAAGATCCTGGAATCCGCACAGGGAAGCGTAGTATAGGGGAGAAGCGTCGGATGTCGAGGAGCTGTGATCCAGTAAAGGGATGATGACCCGAGGCGGGTATGCTATCTATGTTGTGTAATTCAAGCCAGGCCGCAAAATATGGCTTGTGAAGATCAAACAGATCTTTCATCGCCTTTTGTAGGAACGATGACACCCTCTCGAACTGTGCATGCGTGACCCAGTGCTCTGCAGCATATCCAGCAAGGAAGAGCTCTTCTCAATGCCGTTCTCTTCAACACAATCGTCTGCCTGGAGCAAAATGCTCATGCAAGCCTGCGCCAAGATCATATGTGCGGCTCGAGATCGATATGATAACGAGAGACTTCTTTACTTGAATCGGCAAGTCGTGTCGAGGTCAGGAATTCTTTGACCGAAAAATGTGAGAACTGCACGACCGAGATTTGGCCGTCTTAACGATGACGATTAAACTGGAGCACGACGACAGGAGGGCTTGTTCTTCATCTTCCCATCGCCAATTTGGGTTCAACTTCGGAATCCCTTCGGCATTATCGAAGTCCACCGCGAGGACCTCTGCGAGCTCCTCCACTCGAAGGGGCCGAATAGCCACGACGAGGCATTGTAATAGACGACGCGCGTGATCTCGATTTGGCTTCTTGATTTCCTTCAGTAAACGCTCGTATGTCTCGTCCAGAGACTCTGGTAATTCGTCCAAGGTACGAAGGACGCTTGATGGAAGACAGTAACGAAGGGTTTCCAGCTGGCAGAACGCCCACCGGAACCTGTTAAAATACTTCAAAAAACATCGCGGCGGTAAACCAATACAACTTACATTCCACTAGCTCTTTCAGAGAGTGTCTTGATCACAAGTTCCTTGTCCTCTATCCTCCATCTCTTCATGATTTGTTGCGAATCCGAGTAGACCACAGACCTAATATAGTCTGCAATATTTTGATGTTGTCCACTTTGGTCGTGAAGAGATACTCGGAGAGAGGTCACAGGTTCAAGGAAATCATGTATGTCGAATTCTGGTCGGCTCGTGGCACAAATATGAAGATTTTGAAGGAGAGGTCGACGAGTTCTTTCAGAAGTTGAAGCACCATTTCGCGAGGTGATGAAATCCCAGACATGTTTGGGGACTCATCCAGCGCATCAATGATTAGGTAGACGGAGGTTGATCAGGGAGTGTGACCATCTTTTTCAGGCATTCTACCAAACTGGTATCGCTAGGCTGATTCTTGCCGTTGTCGTGAGACAAATAAAGATCCGATAGAATGTCGCAACAAGGACCTGAGTGAGCGGAAAGTTGGGTGAGAAGAGAAGTGACTAGGTCACGCAAGCCTTGCTTGTTTGCATCTCGGAAATCGAAGTAAAAGAAGGCCATCGACCCATTTCCAGCCATGCACATGTCTTCAATATCTTGTATGACTGTGGAACTGACAGAAGGCGTTAATCACCTCTGATAGAAACTATTTATAATTGACGAACCACATAACACTTTTGCCCGAGCCAGCTACAAGACAAGACGGTATCAGAGTGAGTCAGCTTGGAATGAGGAACGGACAAACGTTTCCCATGGATCCAAAGAAGCGAGCCGGTTGCCTTCCACTCCTGATAAATCTTGCCTTGAAAGAACCACGTGGCAGTTTTCTTGTGATGAGTACCGCATGCGACATTATGGTTCGTCGAGGGGTCTGATGGGGAGAGCCATTTGTGATTGCTTTCCCGTAGTTGGTTCCCTGAAAAGATGACCCGGAGTCAGACAACATAGTCAGGACTGGTGAGATTGGATAACAAACGTCTCATTTCATCTACGTCGCCAGCTATTTCCTTCACTCTGTTATCGATGGTGACAACCCTCTCATTGACGCCGGCCACTTGATAGTCGACACGGTCACTCGGTCGCTGACACCGGCCACCTGGTCACTGACATCGGCCATTTGGTCACTGACACCGGCCACTTGGTCACTGACGATGACCACTTGGTCACTGACATCGGCCACTTGGTCACTGACACCGACCACTCGATCATCGACGTCAGCCACCTTATTATCCATGGCTTCGACCGTATCCACAACTCCCTCCACTCTCTCGTCAACAGTATACGTCGCCTTCAGGGTTTGTGCAGCCACCATCCGAGCTTCCTCTTGTGTGAGCTTGTCCAGCCTCTTCAGCGCATCTTCCATCTCCGTCTTCCCCATCAGCTTCTTCGCATATTTCTCTGACCATCTCTCAGTCAACGACGAGATATGTATATGCGAATTACTCACTCATACGGCCTTGCTTGATCTCCTTTGTCGCGGTCCCAAGAATAGAGAGAACCTCCACTATTATCTGAATCAGTATATCCGTCATCTCCGTTGTTGGCGGCACTTGTGTATAGGTTTCGAGACGTCGGAAAAACATTTCAATGTGCTCGAAGACGTCGATAAGAGTGTCTTGGCTTGCCCGAACATCCTTAGCTGCCTGAGAGATATAGGCATTACAATGAGCTCACGAAAAGTTGGGGAAAAAAATCTACACACTGAAAGGAGTACGCCGACCCCGACAAAGATCACCTTTGCTGGCGAGAATACCTGCCAAATGAATATGAGAGAGAAAATCTCAGACAATGTCATGTTCTGAGGCATACCAGGCCAACACCCTCTCCAAGAGTCTCAGAGAGAGTACAGAGGACGTTCACTATCGGATCAAGCCACCGCAACCATCGCTCGTCACTACTCTGGACTGATCTATCCCTTGGCGTTGTTGGTGAAGGACGGCGAGAATGGCACTAGGAGAATTGCAATATTGGAGCTCGGCGACGAGGGATGTGCAAGTAGGTCATTTTTCGTGCGCTTCTTGTATGCATCCAAAGCATTGTTGATGATCAGTTGGAAGTTGGAGGCTTGATTGTGGGATGACGAAGCAGTAGGGTGGGAGTGAGGCATGAAGGGGAGCGTAAAAAGACTGTTGATGTAAGAGAGGACGGTTGGGGGTTCGTAGGTGATAGGGGGGAGGAGAACAGTCCATTGGGCGCAGCACCGTTAGTAGTCTTATAACCGAGTACTGCATGGATCGGTGACTCATGCCATGCCCGACCAATATTTAATGGTAGGCGCTCAAGCTGAGGGAAAGAGTGCCGGAGACGCCCTTGTGGGCACCATTTTCCGACCGCAATTTCACAGTCGCATTGTGTCCCCACATCGATGCAAGCTGGAAGGTAACTTCCATGGAATTATTTCGGCATGTCATGGTCAAAGCCAATATCCATGGCGCATAATGTCGAAAACGGAAATTTCCTGGGCCGGTTGTCCGGGCCCTGATGACATACGGTCTTAACTCCGTCAGCCGTTGTTGATTGTGGCTGAGGCGCTGAGGATCCAGACCACACATGTCTTTTTGATTACTGTAACGGGATTATAGCCGGTTATATATGTGACTCAAAAAATTTATGACAGACAAAAGCTTCCGAAGTTGACACGTTGACACATCATCAACAACCTCCCTCCAGATGGATCGAGGTTCGTCTCCTCCAAATGTTGATGCTGCATGAGACCAATGTTTGAGTCAACCGTCTCGTTAGGAGAGAAGACCTGGCGTAGTTGGAAAAGTTTCGTTGATGCCGTGATCTTGATCTCCTGGGAAGCGGATACTAGTAGGCGAGCAAGACGGGTTGTCGCAGAAAAGATACTGGCAGGAATTGCCATTCAAGATCGTTCGGCACCGTGAACCAGAAGAGCTGAGAGGGCAGACTCGGATGCACTGCTGGTGTGATTGGTACTCTGAGTCGTTGTAGGTAGAGCATCGAACTTAGCTCGCATGTTCCATTTATGCCTACATCGAGCCGATGTTGAAGCCTCCGGCTTGTTGCTTCACATGACATCGACTTTACCCACTGGCAGGCGTGCGACAATGTGGGCCATTTCGTTCGCCCAAGGGGTGCATCGAAAGTCGAGAACCACGGGTTTCACTGGCAACTTGAAGCGTTGCCGCAGTAGAATATCCCAACCTCCTCTAAAGCACTTCCACGTGCCAACTAACTACCAAGTTGTAATCGTCGATTTGCTTATAGATTGAGATGACCTGGAGCCTGGAGCAACTTCATTAACGAGAGAAACGCAAGTGGTTCAACTATTTGTCCCTTATGCTCCTCATGGAGATAAGCTATCCCATACTTGACGAGTCGCGCAGTGACGGGTCCGTAAGTTGGAGATAGCCCCTTGAGCAGGTGAGATTGCACAATCTGCACTGCTTCCATAACTGCGCTTTAATCTACCGTATCTCAAAAGAGGAATCGGAAGCTGAAGGACAAACCTACCTACTAACTGGAGTCTATCCCGCTGAAAGCCCAGCATTCGGGCTATTATTTGGAGATCAGGCTCATCTGAAGCAAAGGGTTCACTAGTACCACCCGGAAAACAATCGGTATGTCCTTTGAGGAATCTACTATATTATAAACGACGTGGGACAAGTCAAACCACGTGGCTTATGTCAAATTTTTGTGTTCCGATTGGCTGCAAATCGGAGACAGAGAACACGTGTGATGGTAAATGACTCACGATGTAGGCGGAATCTTCCTTGACCTTCGTGAATCTTCACGATGAATTTCTCTGCTGAGTATATAAGGATCGCGATTTTTCTATTGCTGCATCCAATCGTTTCTTGAGATCAGTCAGATCGTGCACTAGGTACGTCGAGAATGCCCTTACTCTCTGAACATTATCTGACGATATCTACTGTGTGTCTCACATCGGTCTGTGTCTGTGCTTTATCCCGGAAAATCCAGGAGTCTATCACTTTCGGTGAGGAGCCATCTAACAGACAGCTTCCTGCTCTCATTCACGTGCGACAAACGAAGGCTGCGAGGAATTAACACCGCGGCAACATGGCCAAAGACTAGACCACCAAAGAGAGAGAGCTATGCAAAGCGTCCAAGACGCTCATGAATCAGATCCTCCGGATGATCTGATTCATGTATTACGAGCTGATCTGTCACACAGTGATCAATTATAGTAATTCTGACCGTGCGTAGCACGGGTAGATGCTAGTCCGAATAAATTCATCAAAGGACATACCGATTGTCAGTAATTTGTGTGGCAATTCCGGCCCATTTGAGCCTTCTCAGGAAGTATTCCACAATACGGAAAAGCGATATCTGCCGCCAGTGAGACTCGTTTGGTTGGAGGATGTCAGACTCACAGTCCCTGAAGATCATATTCCCGCATTCATTGTTGTAGGTGATACCCGGAAGGTCATTCGAGAATGGACGCAGGACGTAACGTTCGAAGAATGACTTCATTTTCGGCCAGGTATCAAACATCCCAGGCACAAGGTCGTGGAACAGTTGAACCGCTTCGGCAGGTTTGGATACTCCGGAGGCCATATCGTCCTCAAACTCTGTCAGCAACGGACCGGTACCCGACACAATGAGCTTGATCGGCGACTTGGTGAAGACTTTAACTACTTCGCGGAGGATTGACCGGAACGGGGATATAATCTGGAGGCCCGGTACTTCGTCCAACTCCAGTGATATCTGGAATTGCAACAAGGTAGAATCCCCAGTATTTCACGAGGCCTTTCAATGCGCGACGGATTTTGCCCGAGCCAGATGTGCCGCAAATGCACCTGCTTATACGTGTTGAGTAGTGTTCAAAGCATGATTAACTACATTTTGGTGTGCACCAAGTCCAAATATCATCTCGATTTCGATAATCGAGACAATATTTGGACCTGATTTATCATCGTACACGTCTAGATAGTGAAATAAAAAACTTGGGTTGCCATTATGATAAAATGATACTCGAGGGTCAGTGAGAAATTGCAAGTTGCTCAGCGTAACAGAGTCTAGAGGAATCCAGGTGTGTGGCTCAGGAATTTTTCAGGAATGTCTCAACCATTCCGCGAAGCGAGTCGAGCTCCTTATTAATGTCGATTGGCTCGATATCAAGTGTTAACTCTGTAGGTATGATGTTCCTTTCCTCGCCACTAGGTGGCACCACGATGACGTGACCATGACCGTCAACAAAGTTCGACTGGGAACGCCGTCCTTGACAGAGGGTCCACTTGCTCTTGTGCACCGGGAACCTCCTCCGGGCTTGTGATCCCAGCCAGTTGAGCAAGTAGACTAGACACCTTGCGCACTTAAATTATAAGGATACGATTCGCAGCGGTGGCAAGCACCCACCTTCACCTTCAAGATCCTGAGGTCTCCCGCAGCCATGTCTTTGAAAGCAAATTTCTTGGCCTTGATCGCTTCTTTGAGGGTGTCGACATACATCGATTGACAACAAATGCAGAGCGGGGGTCATCGCCAAGAAGCCAACATGCGTGGAGTACTGTATGTCGCATGGTGGGTCAAAGTGATGTAAATGAGTCAGACGAATGAGTCAGACGGTTTCAAACCCCGCCCGTCGACTATCTCAATCTCCACACGTAAGTTACAATATCTGGAACGCTTTGCAACAACCGACCAAAAAATGCCCTCCGTAACCCACCTGATAAATACACCAAAGGCGACTGCCCAAGGTCCACGTCGCAGACCCCATATCCATGCTGAACTTCATTGACATCAATCAGGTCGTCGAATGGGAGAACTACACTAATGGGAAACTCCTTGCCATTCCCTTTGGCAACGAAGCAGAGAACACCGAGAACTACAACAGCAGCGGGGGGGAGATTCCCTACCGCCACAGCGGAAATCACCCAATCCGACAACATGGGTATATCTACCCCAACCGTAAGCGACGAAGCAGCCCAAAGTGGGAACACCCTACATCCTTTCTCATCTACAACCTCTGTGTCGACGAAATCAACACCCTCATGCAACAAGGCGTTTGGTCCTCCAAGTCGCAGAACTGCATCCCCCCCGACTGGACTTCCTCTTTACGATCAAGGGTTTCAAAAGGTGTGATGACACCAGCATCCTCAGAATGATCCAAACCGTTTGGCAAAGCGATGACGCACAGAACATCATCGAAGACATTGTCAAATCCTTCGCCGAGGACTGCCGCCCCGAAATCAAAAACAACATTCAAGCCTCCTTAACTCAGCATACGTTACGCCCCTCAACTTCAAAATCAAAGGGAGCGTCGACGTCCCACGTTTCAACATCTATGCCAATGGCCAGTTCATCATCGACGACGACGACTGGTTCTATCTACGCGAATCCCTCGTCATCCTATCCATCATACGCATCTCTCATGCATGGCTGAGGCTCCACAGAAATCTCACCCTCAATCCGCGGCATCTGCCATGGGGTGGACCGCCCCATTGGTATGTGTGAGTTCCTAGAGAAGGAAGGATGGCTGGTATGTGTGAGTTCCTAGAAAAGGATGGCTGGAATAGCCCAGCACGTGAAGTCATTGCAATGTCCTTCCCACAAACTGGAGGCAAACATAGCTGTAGCACACGTAACAAGCGCCAGACGAGATTCTACAATGCAGCTACCTAATATACTACATGTACTGCCTACCTACCAACCATGCCGTGAAAATACACACATGCCCACTATGTTACAGTAATCCACCTGCCACCACACCATCGGAAATCCCACGTGCCACCAGGTAACCGAAAGCGTCAAAGATGACCACCATATCCCTTATTCCCACCCCTCACATGCCACAACAGACAGGACATATTAACCACGCTTCCAGACACCCTGCTAGCCAGGACGAGCAGGATCTCGTACCACTAGTTAAGCGAGACAAACAATCCCTGCATCGAGTAAAAGAAACCTGGGAGGTTGGGTACCAGCCCTCAAGCGAACAGCAGACATATCCCATAACTGGATCCATAATTGTAAGGTTGTAGTGGGTAGAAGAACATAGTGCCTTGCCCTTGAAGGCTGCTTGATCAGAGTCCCCACCGTCCCCACCGGGGACGTGCACAATAGCACATAGCACATACAGTATGCATTTTTCCTTACACGGCTTCCGGGCCGGCTTCAAGCGTGCCAATTCAGTCGGCTATTTTGCAAGATCTGATTGGTCAGTTTTTCACTGTGGTCTCCCGTGTCTCTATGTCTGAATAAAAACAAGGCAGCGGTTCGTAACTACTTTTGGATTAGTTTTTATATGTACAGTAAACAGAGTCATAAGCAGCGTTGGGCAAAGTGAGTCTATCGATATGCAACTAGCTGTAATTGTTATGTAAAGTATAGTTCCGTATTACAGACTTAAGAACAATCCTCTATATTATAAACGACGTGGGTCGGTGTCTTCGTTCTGATTGGCTAGATAAAAGCCACGTGGCAATTGCAGAGCATGCAGAATGATGACTCACTATGATGAATCATACTGTTTTTGGGAATCTTCGTTTATCTTCATGATTCTTCCTGAGATTATTCCTCACACAGGCTCACAGGGTATATAAGGATCGCGGTTTCTCCTCTCCTCGAAACACCCAGTCCTTGAATTGCCTGATTAGGTACGTCGGCAATGTCTACACTTTGTATTTATTATCTGAAAAGATATATCTGATACAACTACTTTATTAGAGACTCGGATACACCATCGCCGCGTTCGTTTCTTATCACGCAAAGCTCAGGAGGCGATTGCTCACGATGAGGAATCGTCATCGCCCGCCCGCGCACCCGTGCTTCGCACGGGCTACCGCTAGTCTGTCACAAAACAAGGTGCATATTACTCAGTTACCAAGGTAAACATAGACTACTAGTACTAGTTGGAATCATGGACTGCACGCCCTTGGCACCATATTCTGACAGTAACTTCACAGTCGCCTTGTGGCCCTCTAACGCTGCAAGCTGGCGTGAGGTTCTACCTTCATAGTCCCTTGCAACTACATTCGCACCACCCTTGAGCAGCACGCGAACGACATCCTCCCTCCCATTTTCCGCCGCTTCGTGCAACGGAGTTCGGCCTTCGTCATCCTTTGCACCTACATCCGCACCATGCCTGGTCAGCACGGGAACGACATCGCACGCCCCATGTCTTGCCGCTTGGTGTAACGGGGTTATACCTTCGTTGTCCTTTGCGCCAACATTCGCACCATGCTCGAGCAGCACGCGAACAGCGTCATCCTTCCCATTTTCCGCCGCTTCGTGCAACGGGGTCCGGCCTTCGTCATCCTTTGCACCTACACCCGCACCACGCCTGGTCAGCAAGTGAACGACATCGGCCCCCCCATGTCTTGCCGCTTGGTGTAACGGGGTTCTGCCTTCGTTGTCCTTTGCGCCTACATTCGCACCATGCTCGAGCAGCACGCGAACGACCTCATCCTTCTCATTTTCCGCCGCTTCGTGCAACGGGGTCCGGCCTTCGTCATCCTTTGCACGTACATCCACACCATGCTCGAGCAGCATGCGAACGACCTTGTCCCACCCATATCCTGCCGCATCGTGCAACGGAGTTCTGCATTCGTTGTCCTTTGTGCCTACATTCGCACCATGCTCGAGCAGCACGCGAATGACCTCGTCCCCCCCATTTCCCGCCGCTTGGTGCGACGGGGTCCGGCCTTTATTGTCCTTTACGCCTACATTCGCACCATGCTCGAGGAGCACGCGTGCGATCTCGTCCATCCCAGGTCTTGCTGCTTGATGTAACGGGGTCTGGCCTTCGTTGTCCTGTGCGCCTACATTCGCACCATGCTCGAGGAGCACGCGTACGACCTCGACCGGTCCATGATCTATCGCTAGATGCAACGGAGTAAAATTGTCAAGGGCAGGCATGTTTACATCTGCGCCGTGTTCAAGCAATAATTGGACGGTATCACGCAACGACTGAACCACATTATGAATTCTTGTGAAGTTAACATAACTTGAAGCATCGTGTAAAGGAGTCCAGCCGTCGTTCCTCAGGGCGTTGACATCGACTTTGTAGTCGAGTAACACCTGAACCATCTCGACATCTCCATGTATTGCTGCAGAATGAAGTGGAGTTAAGCATTCTTTGTAGAAGACATCTAGGTGTGCGCTATTGTGATGGAGAAACTCTGCTGTCTGAAAATGTCTTCCCGCCAATGCCGCGACCAGCGGTGTCACATAGAAGCCACCGCGGGTGTTCACATGCCCTGGATGCTTGACAGCTAGGTGTTCTACAAGATCCTGGAATCCGCACAGGGAAGCATAGTATAGCGGGGTACCGCTAGGTGTCGAGTGGCGTCCGAAGAAGTAAAGGGATGATGACTCGCGCCAGGGTGAGAAATCTATGTTGTGTAATGCAAGCCAAGCCGCAAAATATGGTTTGCCAAGATCAAAGAGAGATTCCATCGCCTTTTGTAGGAACGATGACACCTTCTCGAACTGTGCATGCGTGACCCAGTGCTTGGCAGCATATCCAGCCAGGGAAGAGCTCCTCACGATGCCGTTCTCTTCAACACAATCGTCGGTCCGGAGCAAAATTCCCATGCAAGCCTGCGCCAGGATCGTATGTGCAGGCTCGAGATCGATATGATAACGAGAGACTTCTTTACTTGAATCAGCAAGTCGTGTCGAGGTCAAGAATTCTTTGACCGAAAAATGTGAGAACTGCACGACTCGAGAATCGTCCGTCTTAACAATGACAATTAAACTGGAGCACGACGACAGAAGTGCTTGTTCTTCATCTTCCCATCGCCAATTTGGGTTCAACTTGGGAATTCCTTCGACATTATCGAAGTCCACCGCGAGGACCTCCGCGAGCTCCTCTACTCGAAGGGGGCGAATAGCCACGACGAGGCATTGTAATAGACGACGCGCGTGATCTCGATTTGGCTTCTTGATTTCTTTCAGTAAATGCTCGTACGTCTCATCCAGAGACTCTGGTAATTCGTCCAAGGTACGACGGACGCTTGGTGGAAGACAGTAACGAAGGGTTTCCAGCTGACAGAACGCCCAGCGGAACCTGTTTAAATATTTCAACAAACATCACGACTGTAAATCAATTCGACTTACATTCCATCAGCTCTTTCAGAGAGTGTCTTGATCACAAGTTCCTTATCCTCCTTCTTCCATCTCTTCATGATTTGTTGCGAATCCGAGTAGACCACAGACCTAATATAGTCTGCAATATCTTGTTGTTGTCCACTTTGGTCGTGAAGAGATACTCGGAGAGAGGTCAGAGGTTCAAGGACATCACGTATGTCGAATTCTGGTCGGCTCGTGACACAAATATGAAGATTTTGAAGGGAGAGGTCGACGAGCTCTCTCAGAAGTTGAAGAACCATTTCACGAGGTGATGAAATCCCAGACGTGTTTGTGGACTCGTCCAGCGCATCAATGATCAAGTAGATTGGAGGTTGATCAGGGAGTGTGACCATCTTTTTCAGACATTCTGCCAAACGAGTATCACTAGGCTGATTCTTGCCGTTGTCGTGATCCAAATGAAGATCCGATAGAATGTCGCAACAAGGACCTGAGCGGGCGGAAAGTTGGGTGAGAAGAGAAGTGACTAGGTCGCGCAAGCCTTTTTTGTTTGCGTCTCGAAAATCAAAGTAAAAATAGGCCATCGACGCATTTCCGGCCTTGCACATGGCTTCAATATCTTGTATGACTGTGGAACTGACAGAAGGCGTTAATCACCTCTGATAGAAACGAATTATAATCGACGAACCAGATAACACTTTTGCCCGAGCCAGCTACAAGACAAGATGGCATCAGGGCGAGTCAGCTTAGAATGAGGAACGGACAAACGTTTCCCATGGATCCAAAGAAGCGAGCCAGTTTCCTTCCACTCTTGATAGATCCTGCCTTGAAAGAACCACGTGGCAGTTTTCTTGTGATGAGTACCGCATGCGATATTGTGGTTCGTCGAGGGGTCCGGTGGGGAGAGCCATTTGTGAGTGCTTTCCCGTAATTGGTTCCCTAAAAGGATGACTTAAAGTAAGACAACATAGTGAGCACTGGTAAGATTAGATGACGAACGTCTCATTTCATCTACGTCGCCAGCTATTTCCTTCACTCTGTTATCAATGGTGACAACCCTCTCCTTGACGCTGGCCACTCGATCGTCGACACCGGTCACTTGGTCACTGACACCAGCGACTCGATCGTCGACACCGGCCACTTGGTCACTGACATCGGCCACCCGACCATCGATTGCTTCCACCGTATCCACAACTCCCTTCACTCTCTCGTCAACAGTATACGTCGCCTTCAGATTTTGTGCAGCCGCCATCCGAGCTTCCTCTTGTGTCAGCTTGTCCAGTCTCTTTAGCGCATCTTCCATCTCCGTCCTCCCAATCAACTTCTTCGCAAATTTCTCTGATCATCTCTCAGTCAACGACGTCATGTTTATACGCGGATTACTCACTCATTCTGCCTCGCTTGATCTCTTTTGTCGCGGTCCCAAGAATAGAGAGAACCTCGACCATTATCTGAATAAGTATATCCGTCATCTCCTTGGTTGGCGGCAGTTGTGTATAGGTTTCGAGACGTCGGAAAAACATTTCCATGCGCTCGAAGACGTCGATGAGAGTGTTTTGGCTTGCCCGAACATCCTTAACTGCCTGACAGGTTATGGGCATCACAATGAGATCGCGATAAGTTGCAAAAAAAGTCAACACACTGAAAGGAGTACGCCGACTCCAACAAATATCACCTTTGCTGGCGAGAATACCTGCCAAATGAATATTGAGAGCGCAGATCTCAGACAGTGTCATGGTCTGAGTCATACCATGCCAACACCCTCTCCAAGAGTCCCAGAGAGAGTATAGAGGACGTTCACTGTCGGATCAAGCCATCGCGTCCATCGTTCGTCACTTCTTCGGGACTGATCTAGCCCCTGGAGTTGATGCTGAAGGACGGCGAGAATGGTACTGGGAGAATTGCAATGTTGGAGCTCGATGATGAGGGGATGTGCCAGTAGGTCGTTCTTGGTGCGCTTCTTGTATGTGTCCAAGGCGTTGTTGATGATTAGTTGGAAGTTGGAGGCTTGGTTGTGGACGAGGAAGCCGTAGGGTAAGCATGAGACATGAATGGGAGCAAAAGTTTGTTGATAGAAGATTAATAAGAGAGGACGATTGGGGGTTCGTAGGTGATAGGGCAGGAGCAGAGGGGAACAATTCTTAGCTCGCAACACTACCTTGTGGGCGGCTACTATCACGGCATTCCCAGGAGTGGCGCGTACTAAAGCATCTACTTCTCGTTCAATTTCGTTTGTGGAACCCGAGAATGCTGTTCTGCATTATTGATTTCGAGCGAAGCTGATGACGGTCCGTCCGTCCATGGCCATTAGATTTCGATTCCCCAATTTCATACCAGGCCCATGAGTAATTTTTTCATTCTCTCGAATTTCTCTTGTCCTAGTCAGTGGCCATCACCTTCATCTGATCAGAGCTAGAATCTTCAAGTTCACGGTCACCATGTCTTTGCTATATGGCGACTGCTTAATGGTTTATTTCTTTCACGATGAACTCCTCGTGTAGCTCGCTAAGCAGACCTAACGCTGCAGCTACGAACAACAGCGTAATTCCGTACAAGTGGACATGAAATAGTCAACTTTGAACATTCTTACTGGTCCAAGTCTCCGCGTCTCCTCCCCTTGGGAATCCTGTCACAGTGAACAGCCAAATTGGCAGGCTAAAGATTGGGACGTCCCACACGGTCATTAGTACCACAATAGCATGTTGCAAACTGAATAGTATAGTGAATAGTAGTGCTACAGGATCGTCCACGGGTAGAACTAGTGCATCACACCATCGATATGTAACCGACCCTTCCTTGGATATTTCAAGGGGTGCACATTCTGAACCAGTTCCTCGACCGATAGCACCACGTCCCTGGCAGTGGGCTTCATGTTTCTACGACCTACACGGGTACAGTAGCCCAATTATGTAATGCAACACGTCGCCGCCGAATTTATTTCTCCTTGTATTCAGGCAATCGGAAATGTCTTGGTTTGCTGTAAGGTCCTACATAGTCCTACAGGTGTATATTGTCCGTGTATAGCATAAAATGAGCATATTTTGCCTTTGTGTGAAAGAGCGACTCGAAAACTCACCAGAGTGGCTGTGCAATACTTTTTTGGAAAACCGTCCCCGCGACCAGAATTTGAATTTTCAACGCGTTTGTCGTGCCAGCACACCACTCTCACTTCTACCCACTTTTAATACCTCTACACAATCCTTTGCCAGCAATGGTTTACACATCACCCACTAAAAGAGCACGCATTGTCCATCTTAAGGCAACTGGCCTCTCGGACACACAAATTGGGGACATCTTCAATATTCACCGGTCCACAGTCTATCGCATCCATCACAGGCATGCAAAAACGAATGACTACTATCATGTGAAGCCCAAACCTGGTCGTCCTCGCAAGTTTACCACTCGTGACGTTCGTGTCGCTGCCAGAATGCTCGCAAGTACCGAGGCACATGACGTTGCGGACCTTCAAAGGCTGCGCTTCCCTCATGTAACTGCCGAGACCATCCGGAAAAGACTTGCCGACTGCGGCTTAAAGGCTTACATACGCCGTCGAAAACCTTTCTTGTCCCTGGAGAAGAAGAAAAAGCGTCTAGAATGGGCACAAGCACACAAGCATTGGACCATCGATGACTGGAAGTCGGTGATCTTTTCCGATGAATCAAAATTCAATATCTTCGGGTCAGATGGGCGTCGTTTCTGTTGGAGGAAACCAGGGCAAGAATTTGACGAGCGATATGTCCGAAAGGAGATAAAGCACGGAGGTGGGAACGTCATGGTCTGGGGGTGCATTACGGCTAAAGGCTTGGGTCGAATTTGTCGCATCGAAGGCAACATGGACGCGAAACTTTATGTCGAGATCCTTAACGACGATCTCCTAGGGACCTTACGGGACCTGGAAATCAACAAGAAGGACATTTATTTCCAACAGGACAACGACCCGAAGCATACCTCTCGTCTCGCTCAAGATTGGTTTAAGCAGAAGAAGGTCGATAAACTTGATTGGCCGGCCAGCAGCCCAGATATGAACATCATCGAGCATTTGTGGGAGTATTTGGAGCGCAGAGTACGCACTCGGAGCCCACTCCCGAGGAACCGAGAGGACATGTGGGTTGCTCTGCAGGAGGAATGGGGAAGATTGAGGAGGAGTACATCGAGACGCTTTTTCAAAGCATGCCGGAAAGGGTGGCGGCTTTGATAGAGGCAAAGGGTAGCCATACAAGGTATTGAGACAATTTTTTCAATTGCTTCTAAAACAAAGGACATATAGCCACAAGTAGCGGCGATAGCAATAACCAAATAAGTAATGCACACCACCTCTCACATTCTTTATCTTACTAGATCTTCGGACCACTAGATAGCACATATTTCATTCCTTACACTTAATCTATACCCTCTTGTTAATGTCTAACAATCGTTGCTGGAGTGCTTTGTGAGTAGGGGAATGAGGAGCGACGTGATTTGTAATTTATGTCACGTGTTGCATTACTTAATTGGGCTACTGTAAATGGCAATTAAAGTAATCAGGAAAGAAGGAAGAGTGGGTCGTAAACCCTCGAAGGCCTACAACGTGAGATGAAGTGGACCACCAGCGGTGCCTACCCAACCAATATATGTTCAGCTGGGCGACTGCGATTCAATACGATTGCCAGAGATTCCGACTTGTTTGAGGCTCTGATTGATCTTTGCTCGTTGTAGTCGGTTATGTCGGCCAGGGTCTGGAGCGTGTAAAGATAAAAACTCACATCAACCCTCTCGTTGGCTATACCCGTGTCTAAAATCACATTCTTCAAAGTCGAAATGGCTCTCTATCCAATTGGCGAGTGGTCTGCAACCGCGCGGGCCATTGGGGGAGGGAGTCTATGCCATGACCGATACTGTAATCCAGAAACTGTCAATATGCGAGAGTTGACCGAGAAGAGTAGGGATGGCAGGGGAAAAGTCTTAAAAAAAACAGATAGGGAAAGGGAAGAGGAGATGATATCAGGTCACTTATTATGATGAGCGTTACGCACTGCAGGCACACGCACCGGAATAGATTGGGCAAACCGAACATCTCGACGTAAAGGCCGATTTTGGGCCACTTGAGGAAGACGAAAAGGATCACACCAAGGAAGCAGGCGGTCCCGCGTAGCTTATTCCCGCGTATGTAAAGTATTCTTTCGTTTGCGGGCCGATGACAGAACGAGAAAGTGGCTGCCTAGGAAGTGGGGTTCTGTACGGCGACGAGTTACCAGAGAGAGGAAACAGGGAAGTCAATAAGTCAATCATAAAGTGCGAGATAGTTGGTGGCTATTGGGGGGTGCAAGGAGGGCAAGACCGTGACGGACGTCGGCCTGATTCTTATTATTTTTTTCAGAGTCAGCATTTTATATTCCGCAACAACCGTGGTAATTTCCGGCTTGGGACTAAGGACATTTGGGCAGCAACTGGCCAGCGGTGGCTAGCACGTAGTCACTTGAAAGCGTATAGTAACGGAGAAAGAGTAAACAACAAGAACCGGGCAGATATTACAGTCAAATTCAGATCGATAGTCGCGTTTTCGTCTAGCGCAGTTTACGAGATTTGCTTACCGTACGAAGTCTATAAGCTAATTAGTAGGCACTTCTTTGCTTCCGCTTGCAGCCCTTGACAACATCCTTCATCGGTGTGGTTTTGAACAGCCCTCAGCATTGTGGATTGAGATGTCCTTGAGCCTGGAGCCACTTCATTAACGAGAGAAACGCAAGTGGTTCAACTATTTGTCCCTTATGCTCCTCACGGAGAAAAGCTATCCCATACTCGACAAGTCGCGCAGTGACGGGTCCATAAGTCGGAGATTGCCCTTGAACTTGAAGCAAGTGAGATTGCACAATCTGCACTGCTTCCACAACTGCGCTTGAATCTACCGTATCTCAAAAAGATGAATCGCAAGCTGAAGGACAAACCTACCCAACTGGAGTCTATCCCACTCAAAGCCCAGCATTCGAACTGTAATTTGGAGATCAGGCTCCTTCGAAGTAAAGGGTTCACCAGTATCACCCGGAAGACAACCGGTATGTGCTTTGATGAATTTATTCAGCAATTTGTGTGGTGATTCCAGCCCATTTCTCAGGAAGTATTCCACAAAGGATATAGTGAATTGATATCTGCCGCCAGTGAGACTCGTTTGGTTGAAAAAGAGGATGTCGACTCACCGTCCCAGAAGATATTCTCGCATCCATTGTTGAAGGCGATACCCGGAATGTGATTCGAGAATGGACGCAGGGACGTAACGTTCAAGGAATGACTTCAGTTTTGGCCAGGTATCAAACATCCCGAGCCTGTGGAACAGTTGAACCGCTTCAGCAGGGTTTGATACTCCGTAGGTCACAGCGTCCTCAAACTCTGCCAGCGACAGACTGGTAGCTGACACAATGAGCTTGATCGGCGACTTGGTGAAGACTTTGACTACTTCACGGATGATTGACCGGAACTCGTGCGGGTGGGTGGACGATATAAAAGAACGGGGATACATTCTAGAGGCACACTGTGCTTCGTCCAGCCCCAGAATGAAATGTGAATCTAGTAAATATACAGAACGAATGTCGTCAAGACTCTTGACCAGTGCGTCAAGAGCTTCATTCGAGGCGTAGTAAAGACAATTCCTGATGATCCGAACGAAAGGATGCAACCCACTAGAAGGGATCAACTGGTCGGACAACTGGAACAACAACCAAATGCGCTTATGCTTCTCCTGCAATGCTCCGTGGACACGGATCGCGAGCTGTAGGAACAACTGGAAAACCACTACGCGCGCAGCCAGGACTTTCCGGAGGTGCCTAGAGGCAATCCGACTGTTGACTTTATTTTGAGCAGCCCGTTCCCCTAAATTGACTTTTTCAAGGTCGGACACCCATTCCGAAGACTCAGCGACATCGTCCAATGCGTCTTGCAAGTCTCGGATGCCAACTCCAGTGACATCTGGATCGCAACAAGGTAGAATCCCCAGTATTTCGTGAGGCCTTCCAACATGCGACGGGTTTTGCCCGAGCCAGATGTGTTGCAAATGTACCTGCTTGTACGTTTTGGGAAGTGTTCACGGCACAATTAATAACTACATACTGGTGTGCACCAGGTCCAAATACCATCTGGAGTTCGTTATCATCGCAATCGTCGAGATCGTGAAATAAGAGACTTGGGTTGCCATTACGGTAAGATGGTATTCGAAGGTTAGTGAGAAATTGCCGGTTGCTCGGCGTGGCAGAGTCTGGAGGTATCCAGGTGTGTGGCTCAGGATTTTTCAGGAATGTCTCAACTATCCCTTGAAGCGAGTCGAATTCCTTATTGATCTTCTCGTGGATTTCCACGAGATCAAGAGTTTTTTCTCTTTCCTCGCTAGTACCGGGAGGCACCACGATGACGTGGACGTGACCGTCAACAAGTTCGACTGGAAACGCCGTCGATAGCCTTGACAGAGGGTTCACTTGCTCTTGTGCACCAGGAACTTCCTGCGGGCTTGTGATCCCGGCCAACTGAGCAAGTAGACTAGACACCTTGGAGACATTGAGTGTAAGGATACGATTCGCAGCGGTGGCATATGCTCACCTTCCAGATCCTGAGGTCGCCCGCAGCCATGTCTTTGAAAGCAGGTTTCTTGGCCTTGATCGCTTCTTTGAAGGTGTCGACATACATCGATTTGTCAATATTGACAACAAATGCAGAGCGGGGGTCATCGCCAAGGACCCAACATGCTATGTGAAGTATGTCAGCCATGGTCCTAGTCAAAGCGTCGGCAGTATGGTGGTAATAAGTCAGACGGTTTCAAACCCCGCCGTCCCCTATATCTCACGTGTTTGGAGTTTCAAAAATTCAAAACTTTCCATTACAGTGAGGAAGCGGAAAAGGGGTTGACTCAGCGTCTCGAGTGTTATCGCTAGTGCTCTCAGGCCCTGGCACATGGGCCATCCGGAGGGTTGCGGAGGACCTCGGTATATTCGTGTGATGAGCACTCTAAGTTATGCCAGTGGCAGTACTCGGCCCAATGGATGCTACATCCGCGAAGTTCGGGGAGGAGACCCAGGTGACAGCGAGGCAATTAGCTAGGGTCTGGCCCTGTCCAAGACCAGGTAGCTCGCGGGAGACCGGAGCCCATCGGACGGTGATCCTGAGCTTGTTCAAGTCAAAAGTGTGGAGAGAAACTGGTCAGTTTACTCAGTAACTGTCTGTTACATTTCTGAAGGACGTATTGAGACTGAGTGATGATCAGTTGGAAGTTGGAGGCTTGGTTGTGGGACGAGGAAGCCGTAGGGTAAACATGAGACATGGATAGTGAACAGTTTGTTGATAGAAGACTAATAAGAGAGGACGATTGGGGGTTCGTGGGTGATAGGGCAGGGACAGTGGGAAACAAGTCTTAGGGCGCAACACTGCCTTGTGGGCGGCTACTGTATTTCCAGGGAATGCTCGATAGGCAGTTGTTGGTACTTGTCGTTCGATTTCGATTGTGAAACTCGAGAATGTTGTTCTGCATGATTGGATTCGAGGAAGCTGATGACGGTCCGTCCGTCCATGGCCAATTAGATTTCGTTTCCCAATTTCACACCGTGCCCATGAGTAATTTTTTCATTCCCTCGAATGTCCCTTGTCGGGCCGTCCTAGTTAGTGGCCGTCACCTTCATCTGATTAGGGCCTCTTCAAGTCCATGGTCACCACGTCCTTTGCTATATGGCGAGTACTCGATGGCTTACTTCTCTCACGATAAACTCCTCATGTAGCTCGCTAAGCAGACCTAACGCTGCAGCTACCAGCAACAGGGTAATTCTGTACAAGTGGACATGAAATAGTCAACTTTGAACATTCTTACTGGTCCAAGTCTCCGCGTCTCCTCCCTTGGGAATCCTGTCACAGTGAACAGCCAAATTGGCAGGCTGAAGACTAGGACGTCCCACCACGGTCATTAGTACCACAACAGCATGTTGCAAACTGAATAGTATAGTGAATAGTAGTGCTACAGGATCATCCACTCAATTCCAGAGGTGGAACTAGTGCATCACACCATCGATATGTAACCGACCCTTCCTTGAATATTTCAAGGGTGAGCATTCCGAACCAGTTCCTCGACCGATAGCACCACGTCCCTGGCAGTGGGCTTCATGTTTCTACGACCTACACGGGTAAATGGCAATTAAAGTAATCAGGAAAGAAGGAAGAGTGGGTCGTAAACCCCCGAAAGCTTACAACGTGAGATGAAGTGGATCACCAGCGATGCCTACCTAACCAATATATGTTCAGCTGGGCGACTGCGATTCAATACGATTGCCAGAGATTCCGACTTGTTTGAGGCTCTGATTGATCTTTGCTCGTTGTAGTCGGTTATGTCGGCCAGGGTCTGGAGCGTGTAAAGATAAAAACTCACATCAACCCTCTCGTTATACTCGTGTCTAAAATCACATTCTTCAAAGTCGAAATGGCTCTCTATCCAATTGGTGAGTGGTCTGCAACAGCGCGGGCCATTGGGGAGGGAGTCTAGGCAATGACCGATACTGTAATCCGGAAGCTGTCAATGTGCAGGAGTTGACCGAGAAGAGTAGGAATGGAAGGGGAAAGTCTCTTAAAAAACGGATAGGGAAGGAGAAGAGGAGAAGATATCAGGTCACTTATTATGATGAGCGTTACGCACTGCAGGCACACGCACCGGAATAGATTGGGCAAACCGAACATCTCGACGAACACGCTGATTTTGGGCCACTTGAGGAAGACGAAAAGGATCACACCAAGGAAGCAGGTGGTCCCGCGTAGCTTATTCCTGCGCATGTAGCATTCTTTCGTTTGCGGGCCGATGACAGAACGAGAAAGTGGCTACCTAGGAAGGGGTTCTGTATGGAGACGAGTTACCAGAGAGAGGAAACAGGGAAGTCAATAAGTCAATCATAAAGTGTGAGATAGTTGGTGGCTATTGGGAGCCGGGGCATGGGGGGTGCAAGGAGGGCAAGACCGTGACGGACGTCGGCCAGATTTTTTTTTTTTCTGAGTCAGCATATCTTCCGCAACAATCGTGGTAATTTCCGGCTTGGGACTATGGACATTTGGGCAGCAATTGAACTGGCCAGCGGTGGCTAGCACGTAGTCACTTGAAAGCGTATAGTAACGGTGAAAGAGGGAGATGTAAACAACAAGAACCGGGCAGATATTACAGTCATATTCAGATCGATAGTCGCGTTTTCGTCTGGCGCAGTTTACGAGATTGCTTACCGTACAGAGTCTATTGAGCTAATTGGTAGGCACTTCTTCGCTTCCGCTTGTAACCGTTGACAACATCCTTCATTGGTGTGGTTTTGAGCAGCCTTCACCAACCGGTATGGTATGAGCGCATATAGCCAGATGTGACGACTAATTGGTCTTCCTCAGAGCGCGGGATGCGGCAGTGTCGACGTCTAGCCATGGTCGCGATACACTTCATGTTGAGGAGCACGCCGGAACATTGCTTTCGATTCTCGAATGCCAGTGCACGTGGTGGTTGGTATTAGAAGGCGCATCGCTGCGCCAGCCCGGCTCGGCCCGATTCTGATTTCGATTTTTGAGGCGATGCGATGCTCACCAACTCCTCGACGTCCTCAACACCAGACACTCATAGTGACGAACAATTTTGGATCTGGATTAATTGTTGCATGAAGTATAGTACCGTATTACAGAGTCAAGTACAAACCGTTAGAAAGCAAGGTGCTTATTATTCCGAGTCACCAAGGTAAACATAGACTACTAGTACTAGTAGGAATCACCCCCGTGGCACCATATTCAGACAGCAACTTCACAGTCACCTTGTGTCCCTTCGCCAATGCAAGCTGGAACGGGGTTCTACCTTTATAGCTCTCTGCACCCACATTCGCGCCACGTTCGAGCAGCACACGTACGACCCCATCCACCCCATATCTTGCTGCATGGTGTAACGGGGTTTTGCCTTCGTTGTCCTTTGCGTCTACATTCGCACCATGCTCGAGCAGCACGCGAACGACATCGTCCCCCCAATTTTTCGCCGCTTCGTGCAACGGGGTCCAGCCTCCGTTATCCTTTGCGTCTACATTCGCACCATGCTCAAGCAGCATGCAAACGGCCTTGTCTATCCCTCTTCCCGCCGCTTTATGCAACGGGGTCTGGCCTATGTTGTCCTTTGCGCCTAAATTCGCACCATGCTCGAGCAGTATGCGTACGATCTCGACACTTCTATTTTCCGCCGCCATGTGCAACGGGGTCGAGTCGTCAAGGGATCGTATGTTTACGTCCGCGCCATGTTCAAGCAATAATTGGATGGTATCAGGCAACAACTGAACCACATTGTGAATTGTGAAGCGATGACCATCCGAAGCATTGTGTAACGGAGTATAGCCGCCGTCATTCCGGGTGTTGACATCGACTTTGTAGTCTAGTAAAATCTGAACCATCTTAAGATCTCCATACAAAGCTTGAGAATGGAGTAGAGTATTGCCCCCTTTGAGGCAGACGTCCACGTGTGCACCATTGTGATGGAGAACCTCTGCTGTCTGAAAATGTCTTCCCGCCAATGCCGCGACCAGCGGTGTCACATAGAAGCCACCCCTGGTGTTCACATATCCTGGATTTTTGACAGCTAGATATCCTACAAGATCTTGGAAGCCGCACAGGGAAGCGTAGTATAGGGAGGTACCGCTGGGTGTCGGGGTGGATGCCGGGAAGCCTGTGAACCAGTGAAGGGACGATGACCCATAGTCGGGTGCGATATCTATGTCGTGCAATTTAAGCCAAGCCGCAAAATATGGCTTGTCAAGATCAAACAGATCTTTCATCGCCTTTTGTAGGAACGATGACACCTTCTCGAATTGCGCATGCGTGACCCAGTGCTTGGCAGCATATCCAGCCAACGAAGAGCCCTTCACAATGCCGTTCTCTTCAACACGATCGTCTGTCTGGAGCAAAATGCCCATGCAAGCCTGCGCCAGGATCGTATGCGCCGGCTCGAGATCGATATGATAACGAGAGACTTCTTTACTTGAATCAGCAAGTCGTGTCGAGGTCAGGAATTCTTTGACCGAAAAATGTGAGAACTGCACGACTCGAAAAACGTCCGTCTTGACAATGACGATTAAACTGGAGCACGACGACAGAAGTGCTTGTTCTTCATCTTCCCATCGCCAATTTGGGTTCAACTTGGGAATTCCTTCGACATCATCGAAGTCCACCGCGAGGACCTCCGCGAGCTCCTCTACTCGAAGGGGTCGAATGGCTGCAACAAGGCATTGTAATAGACGACGCGCGTGATCTCGATTTGGCTTCTTGATTTCTTTCAGTAAACGCTCGTACGTCTCATCCAGAGACTCTGGTAATTCGTCCAAGGTACGACGGACGCTTGGTGGAAGACAGAAACGAAGGGTTTCCAGCTGACAGAACGCCCAGCGGAACCTGTTTAAATATTTCAACAAACATCACGACTGTAAATCAATTCGACTTACATTCCATCAGCTCTTTCAGAGAGTGTCTTGATCACAAGCTCCTTATCCTCCTTCTTCCATCTCTTCATGATTTGTTGCGAATCCGAGTATACCACAGACCTAACAAAGTCTGCAATATCTTGTTGTTGTCCACTTTGGTCATGAAGGGATACTCGGAGAGAGGTCAAAGGTTCAAGGACATCACGTATGTCGAATTCTGGTCGGCTCGTGACGCAAATATGAAGATTTTGAAGGGAGAGGTCGACGAGCCCTTTCAGAAGATGAAGAACCATTTCGCGAGGTGATGAAATTCCAGACGTGTTTGGGGATTCATCCAGCGCATCGATGATCAGGTAGATTGGAGGTTGATCAGGGAGTGTGACCATCTTTTTCAGGCATTCTGCCAAACTAGTATCACTGGGTTGATTCTTGCCTTTGTCGTGATCCAAATGAAGATCCGATAGAATGTCGCAACAAGGACCCGAGCGAGCAGAAAGTTGAGTGAGAAGAGAAGTGACCAGGTCGCGCAAGCCTTTTTTGTTTGCGTCTCTGAAATCAAAGTAAAAGTAGGCCATCGACGTATTTGTGGCCTTGCACATCGCTTCAACATCTTGTACGACTGTGGAACTGACAGAAGGCGTTAATCACCTCTGATAGAAACTATTTATAATTGACGAACCACATAACACTTTTGCCCGAGCCAGCTACAAGACAAGATGGCATCAGGGTGAGTCAGCTTGGAATGAGGAACGGACAAACGTTTCCCATGGATCCAAAGAAGCGAGCCGGTTTCCTTCCACTCCTGATAGATCCTGCCTTGAAAGAACCACGTGGCAGTTTTCTTGTGATGAGTACCACATGCGATATTATGATTCGTCGAGGGGTCCGGTGGGGAGAGCCATTTGTAAGTGCTTTCCCGTAGTTGGTCCCCTGAAAGGATGACTCGGAGTAAGACAACATAAATCGCTAGTGAGATTAGATGACATACGTCTCATTTCATCTACGTTGCCGGCCATTTCCTTTACTCTGTTATCGATGGTGACAACGTTCTCCTTGACACCGGCTACTCGGTCGTCGACACCTGCCACTTGGTTACTAACACCAGCCACTTGGTCACAGGCATCGGCCACTTGGTCACTGACAATGGCCACTCGATCATCGACGTCAACCACCTTATTATCGATGGCTCCGACCGTATCCACAACTCCCTTCACTCTCTCGTCAACAGCATATGTCGCCTTCAGATTTTGTGCAGCCGCCATCCGAGCTTCCTCTTGTGTCAGCTTGTCCAGCCTCTTCAGAGCATCTTCCATCTCCGTCCTCCCGATCAGCTTCTTCGCATATTTTTCTGATCATCCTTCAGTCAACGTCGTCATATTTATATAAGAGACACCAACTCATTCGGCCTTGCTTGATCTCCTTTGTGGCGATCCCAAGAATAGAAAGAACCTCGACCATTATCTGAATAAGTATATCCGTCATCTCCGTGGTTGGCGGCACCTGTGTATAGGTCTCGAGACGTCGGAAAAACATTTCAATACGCTCGAAAACGTCGATAAGAGTGTTTTGGCTTGCACGAACATCCTTGGCTGCCTGACAGGTGTAGGCATTACAATAAGCGAAAAGTTGTGAAAAAAAGTCTACACACTGAAAGGAGTACGCCGACCCCGACAAATATCACCTTAGCTGGCGAGAATACCTGCCAAATGAATATTGAGAGCGCAGATCCCAGACGATGACATGTTCTGAGTCATACCATGCCAACACCCACTCCAAGAGTCCCAGAGAGAGTATAGAGGACATTCACTGTCGGATCGAGCCATCGCGTCCATCGTTCGTCACTTCTCCGGGACTGATCTAGCCCTTGGAGTTGCTGGTGAAGGACGGCGAGAATGGTATTGGGAGAGTTGCAATATTGGAGCTCGGTGACGAGGGGATGTGCACGAAGGTCGTTCTTGGTGCGCTTCTCGTATGCGTCCAAGGCGTTGTTGATGATCAGTTGGAAGTTGGAGGCTTGGCTGGAGGACGAGGAAGCCGTAGGGTGGGCGTGAGACATTGAAGTAAGTAGATTGTTGGTATAAGAGAGGACGATTGGGAGTTCGTAGTTGATAGGGCAGAGGGGAACGGTTCCGAGGCTCACTAGCGCTCACTGTGCGCAACACTGCCTCAGTCAGTTGCAGTAATAAACTCAAGTATTGTACAGATGCCCAGGATCATGTCCAACCCAGACTTGATGGCAGGCGCGCAAACCGATCTGGAGAAAGATCGTTGGAGCCACAGTACTACTCTATCTTCGATGGTCGAGAATACTGAGTTGATGATGGTCCGTTGACTCCGTTCATGGTCACTAGTTTGTAATTTCACCCCCGAACGAAAGCTACAGTAGCAGGACTGTCGGTCGGACCTCGACGGAGGTCCGTAGACGATCCTATCATCGTCTGACACTTCACCAATCAATCACTTCCTGTCGTAATGACGTCACCAGTCACTGGCACAACTCCGAGGCCCAGTTACTTTCTTCGTACACAAAAACCATGCCAGTCGAGCTCAAGGGAAGTTGTCATTGTGGTGCAGTTGCTTTCACAGTCCAGTCGAGCACACCGGTGCCATACCAGCTTTGTATGTGCAGCATTTGCCGCAAGGTCGGCGGCGCAGGTGGATCAATCAACCTAGGAGCGCATGCGGAAACGCTTCAAATCACCAAGGAAAAGAAGACATCTCGTATGAAAGATTTTATCCTCAAATTTTGGTGATACTGACGGCATGTCGGGCGCGGTCGGGGAGAGTAGGGTCTACAAAGCTGTGTTGAACCGGGGCACGTCGCAGGAAGAGCAGGCGACATCGGATAGGCACTTTTGTTCGAAGTGCTCGGCGATGCTCTGGCTATGGGATGAGACATGGTACGATGGGCGCACCCCAACTACTTCCCACACATCCTCCCAAATCCACAATTTCTCTATAATTTGCACAGGCCTCACCTTTTGCATCCCTTCGCATCTGCGATCGACGAACCAGAGCTCAAGGTTCCAGAAGAGATGGTACGTGTGTCGTTTCGGGCTTGCCAGTGATTTCTTTTGATGTGTGAACGGGATCTGATACCTGATTGTGTAGACGGTGCTCATGACGGACTCGGCGCCGGCGTATGTGCGCCTGCCCGAAGGAAAGAAAAAGACTTTCAAGGGATATCCAAAGCTATCACTGGAGGAGTGGCATAAGGAGCACAGTGAATATGTTAAGTAGGGAACTCCCGAGTCCCCATCTCAACGCGGACGGTCACATTCACCAACTTGTGAGGTAGTTCGATTGTCTGTCCAGTCTTTGTGTGTGGAAATACACGACGTAATTCATGGCACACTTCTACCAAGTTACCTACACTGTCCCCTCCTATGCAAGAAGACCACGACCGCGCAATTCTCTAATCGATGCTAGTTGGCATCGGCTGTCTCAAAACCCGGGCGCCTGCATCGCAGGCCTCGTGGCTGGTTATCATGGTTGTTACTGGATGTCTCGAACCATGACATGATCGAGAGGCGACCCCACATCAAGCGTTTGTCTTGCAGAAGGAACAACGTCACCGTGTTCTATCATCATTAGGGGCCTGACGTTGCGCAGGTTTTTTTTTATACCAGCACGTCCTTTGGCCACGGATCCCGGATCCCGGAAAGCTGAAACAGCGACAAATAAGGGGCGCGTGACATCATCGAACGCGTCTTTAGACACACGTGATGTGATCTGTTGATTTGAGTGGAGGTGAGAATGTCGAATGCTCACTCACTTACAAACGGCCATGAGCTGCGCCCAAACCTTTCCTTTGAAATACCGCAGAAAATCGTCTCCACCGCCATCCCCCGAATGCCCTTCTCTCCACTCCCTAAATGGCTCGACAGCGATGATGACTTGGACCACGAGCCCGCGCTCACCAGCGATGATGCCCTCACCGTCTTCTCCTCTAGCTGTTCTCGCGCACCCTCCCTAGCTCCTCTGGATGCAGAAGACCCTCACGTCGACATTGTCTCTTCCCTGTCCGGAAATATTCTTTCGTGCTCCATCTTCCCGCGCTCCTCTTCCAGCGTATAGCAAGTCTTATTCCCAGACACCAAATCCTCTGCAACGCGCGAAGATGTTGCTGCTGCACTCCTTGCCCTCCATTCCCAACCACGTCTTGGCCCCTCTCAACCGGTACTTCCCCGACCTCGCTCCAGAATGAGGTTGCTCAACCCCCTCCTCGACGCCCGCGGGTTATTACCCCATCCCTTCGGAACCTTGTTTCACCGCGCACACCGTCCCCGCCTCCGCGGCCATCTCTCCTACTTACTCCATCCTCCGTTATCAATCGTCACCGCGGTCACGCGACCACCCCGGCGCAGAGAACCCCTACTCGGCACGCCACCCCGGCTTCTTCTCCATTGCCTCCATCCTCACCATTCGCTGAGGAAGCCGACTGCGACGTGTCCCAACCAATAGCATTTTATTCCGTGCCCTGTTCTAAACCTAAATCAGAGCCATTCCAGGTACGCACTTTGTCATTTTCTTTATCTTTCTCCTTCCTCTCTGACGTGATCCTTCTCTCCGTTTGACATTTGCCCCCACTTGACGGCCTCACCTGACATTTGCTCTGCAATTTTCTTGCACGCAGGCGCGCACGGACGAACTCGAGGCCGACAATCGCTCACAGGCATGGTCACGCGATGATGAGCCTAAAGAAGAATGTGATGAGGTACCTCGAGCTCCACCATCACTTGTTGAGGTATGTTCATTTCCTTATCACTATCATCCCTTATCAGAGCTGTATTGATGTGACTTCGCCACAGGCTTCACTTGTTACGGTAACAGCGCCAAATGAACGTATATTGTACAAAAGCGTGATCCAAGCGCTCCACCCCCGAGTCCTCCGCAGCCTTATCCCCAAAGGTAGTAGACGAGTGTGAGGTGCGTACAATGTTCGTTCTGTGAATACGCCCTTTCGATCTCACATTCGCTGTTTCAAGATTCTGTTGCCCTCATCAGATGGTCCAAATGGTACATCCCAGCCCCACGGATCCCGTCCCGAAAGTATGGCATCTGCCGCTCCATCGCCGCCAGCGTCAGCAAAATTATTGCGCCTCCAGAGAGTCCATCCCACGACGTCGCGGATCAAGACCAACTCGCAGTCTTACCATCGTACTCCGAGCTGCTTCATCACACTGACCGCGCTCGACGATGAGCACATCAGTGCGCCATCTAGTCCCCAGCGTGACAGTTTCCTCGCTGCGTCACCGCTCAGCTCACCGCCCTCCTCCCCATCTCCCGATCAGCGCGAGAAGCTCCATCATCATCATCCTTCGTGACGGACGCGGCACTAAGCGCCGCGCGACCACACCCCTCCTGGAACCCGATCCGGATGTGGCATCCATTTCCATATCTGCCCCGTCAGGCGAGCATGCGTGTGCCCGAACAAAGCGGCGCCGTAAGGATATGGACTCAGATGACGATAAACCCCGGCGTAACCGAAAAACACTATCTCGGCATCCGCACCGGCTCAATCATCTCCCACTCCTGCACCTACCACCTACCTATCCCGGCCTCTCCATCGCACGCATCTACTTCTACCTCCTCCACCCCTCCACTGCTACGGACTCTTCCTCTTCTTCTTCTCAACTACCGATCGAAATCCCCACGATGCAGGTGAAAACGATGCCGAAAACCCAGACGAGAACCCGACAACGACAATGACGATGACGAGATGGAGAACCAATCATGTCCGCACCCAGCGCTCCTAGGTATCCTCATCGAAGCGCTCGCCCTCTCGCGCGCATCGTCCCTTCCACTATCAACGCTAACCGCACGAACCCCGCCCTTGTGGAATACTCACATACAGTGCTGACGTCAACGCTCACTTGGGCCGTCCGCTCTCGCATCCTTGGTTGTGTCCGCTCATCTGGCGAGGCCGTCCCTCCATCCTACTTCTACGACCCCGCACAGATCCAGATCGCGAGCGTGGAGACCTCCTGCGCTGTTTGATGCCCCGCGCTGGCAAGCGCCGGGAAACGATGAAGTATAAGCAGTATTATTGGGCACCTGTCGTCGTCGGTCGAGGACGCACAAGGACTTGGGATGTTGACTGGGAAGAATAGGCTAGTTTGTGTTGGGGAACTTGACTAAGTTATTACTGTTATTATCGTTTCCTGTCACATTAGTTTTGTAACCAGTCATTATTACTAACAGTAGCGTTGTATATGCAATGCCAAATTTAGTCCTCCTGTTCTTCCGGGTCCCCATGGAATGAATTTAAAAGATGAAGGCGTCGTGTTAGCCACTGAGGTATGCGAAACACGTATGGGAGGAGCATGACAGGTTCATAGTAATTCATACATCACAGCCGATACACCACCCACGACCACCCGCTTTTAATCCCAACCTGATGGTTGCGCATCCCAACCCGTTGCACCAGTGGCGGGCTCTGCTGCCCAGTCATTGCCACCTGTTGTTCGGCGGCCAGTCAATCCCACCTAAGTGCCGTAAATAAGCCGAACATCGCTCGTCAAATTCGAACCAGCACTTACCATCCTGTGTAGCAAGCGCAGGGTTGATGCCGCCCACAACAGGTGCTGAAGAAACGTCCCACTCGGTGACTTGCGCAGCACCGCTCTCGCCAGCAGCAGCTGCTTTGGCCTGCGCCTCCTCTTGCTGTTGCTCTCGACCTCTTCGGGTCCCGGTAAAAGAACATGTCGACCATGACGTTCCAGCCATCAGGAGTTCGGGGATAGTACCACGAAGGCGGAGAACTTCGCGTGCGAGAGCCACCAGATGAGCCGATCGCATGGCGCGACTTGTTGTTCGTCGGGATCGCTACGTCAACGTACCTGAGGGAGCATCCGTGTCCGCGAGAGCAATAACGGGATGTTGACGTAGGATGCCTCGCGATCGCTTGTGGTCGACGCGTGGTCGGTCACGATAATCAACCGGGGCCCTTGAATGAACGTGTGATGTAATTTGTGAATGACCCCGGGGTGAAACGTCCTGCGATTGCCTGGGCACCGTGTTGGCGGCAATACTTGAGGACGGCACGGTGGCCATATGGCCGTGCGAAATCACACAAACGTCGTTGGGTTCTCGATAGCAGCAATAATCCGCGCAGCAAAAACGAGCTTCTCCCACGTCTTTCCAATGTTAATGATGTGGATACCTAAACCGAAAGAAATGAGAAGCATCAAAAGTCAGGTAACCAGCATGCTCACCGTCTGCCCGCCTCTTCCAAACGTAGGTTCCATCTTCTTGTCACAGTTCTTAGTGCCAACGTGCACTGTGCAGCAAGGAGGAGCTGGATATCCTCCTCTGTTGCACTCAGGATAGAGGGAAGTTTTGAAGACATGTTGTGGCCTGTCACAGAATATATGTGCGTATCAGTATCCAATATAATGTCAACCATCCACCACAAAACGGAGTTTTGCTTGGATCCATTTCTGCACGAAGCGAGGGGAATACCATACAGACACGCACCGTTGTCAAGTTTTGAAGGCTCAACGCCTTTGTTGACGACGTTCGAGAGCTTTTGTATCACGTCCTGCGACGTTGATACCCAGAGTAGGTTGATTGTCAGCGCGCCCGGCATTAACCGAAGGACATTCCCACCACCATCCTAATACTCTACCCTAATACTCTACTGAAGCTCAGGCTGTAATGCCTTGGATAATAGACGCAGCTCTTCTTCTCCCGCTTTACAGCAGCCCCCAACCAGAATACCACCCCAAACGCCCTTTGCAACCGCAGAATGTACGATGTCACCGAGCTGCTTAGCCCACTCATCTCCTTGTAAGCGCGTCTCCCCGCCATACCAGCCCCATTTATTCGTGTCCATATCATACGTCTGGCCGCCGTTCGGTTTGAGGACCAGCCAAGGCTGCTCATTACCACCAACACTACTGCGTGCGACACTCATTTCAGCGAGCGCGTCGCTCGCGGCAATGACAGCACTCGCAACGTGCGCCGTCGCGGTGCAATTGATACCAAACGCGTCGGGCACTGCATAGCGCGCGCCTTTGTGGGTCCCAACGGTGGTAGCAGCAGTGGGAACGTCATCAAAATATGCCGCGAGCACATCTTTGGCTCCCAGTCTCCCTCCACCACCCCCAGGATGTTCCTCGGGAATCTCGCCGCCCGGATAGATGGTACAGACCCACCACGGCTTCCTCTCCTGCGGGGCGAGCTCATCCTCGAGTGCCGCGACAGCGCGTCGGATAGCCTTCACCTCGCGCGCGAGCGGGATAGTCTCAAACGCGATCGCGTCGACTGCGCGCCACGTTTCATTATCTGAGGCATACGCGCGCAGACGCTCGAGATGGAATGCTGTGAGCAGATCCTCAGACTCCTGTGTGCTCTCGTCCGCGTGGAATGCGTTGCGATTTGGGTTTGCGAGGTCCGGTGGGTAGACATACGCCTTCGGACCGTAAGGCGGCGGATAATAACCGTCGAACTCGTGCGGTAAGGGCAGCGACGCCCGTACGCGGCAAGGGAGAGTGCAATTTTGATGCTGTCAATTGGGACATCTGTCTCCGTCGCGAATCGGCTGCGCGCCTCGGCGGCGAGTGTGATTGACGAGCGCATCAGGCGTATGGCGTCATCTTGGGAATACCCTGCCCTTGCATAGGTACTGAACGAGCCTTGATAACTATTACAGGTAGGGATTAAAAGGCCAGATAAAGCCACATGAAAATCACTCACGATACGTTTCGATAAGGCGTGCACCAGCTCGTAAGAACATGAGGTGAGCCTCGATAACAAAATGAGGGGTGCTTGATTAGAGCCTCCGAGGACCAAAGAGATGAGGCCGTATCGACTTGAACATATCTTCAAGCACCGAGCCCTATCATCTTTGCCATCAGTCTTATTCACAGATAGAGCGAAGCATAGTGGTGCACCAGACCACCATCAATGAGAATGGGCAGAGCAGATAAGAAGAGTTTCGAGAGATTGGACATCGTTACTGTCGAACATTCGATATTCCCCTCAGGGGTCAGATAGGTCAGGGCACAGCACAAGGGAATATCGCAGCAAAGTAAGGAAAAAAACTCTGGTAGCGGCGAGGTTCGAACTCGCGCGGGTTTTCCCCACTGGGAGTCAAGTAAACTTAAATCCAGCGCCTTAGACCACTCGGCACGCTACCTATCCCCGGTGATTCCCACTCGAGCTGTATCTCGGTGCCGTCACCTGAATGGTGCCGTCATAACACTCGGCATTCAGTTCAGCACATGCAATTGGGTACTTATTCCTCTAAATGCCCCGGGAAGGAACACAATACTACAGGACGGGCGGTGTGAGAATTTGTGGACGAGCTTCTTGCAACAGGATTCAGCACCAGCACCATAATGCGCTACTACTGTGACGGTCAAGAACACCGAATCAGGTATTCAGGTTCAAGGTTGATTCAAGGTGAGCGCTTTTCTTTGGGCGTGCCGGTTCTCAGCTTATTCAAGGAGGTTGACCTAGCTGTGATAGATACTCAAGGTCTCCGAATTGTCTCATCGACATGACATGGGGAAGTATATAAACAATTGCTGCTCACGACTGTCACCGGCAGGCTTTAAACCCGACTGGCGGCGATTTTCATATCTTCGTACCGAATCGTACGTACAGTATATGCGCTGACTGGACTTGGCTAGATTTGAATGTAGCCCCTTCACGTTTCCATCTTGCCCAGGGCTATAATCGAAACTTCGTTGCCTTAACTTCGTTCATGGTCAGCGCAAATCGCAACCCATCCCTCTTTCGGTGACGGCGTCTAACCAAGACTGTGCTGCGCGCATGTTTCGATTCCGAACCTTTCGCAAGTGCTGGTTGGGTACGTCTTGCTTGAGTCTTTTGTATCAGAAATTAAAGAACTCACCCCTGGCTCACCCTTCCCTGGGTCCGATTAGTTGCCATAGCGATTGCATCACTTGCCTGCATCGCAATATCGCCGTCGCTCTATGATTATTACGAATCGAAGTCGGATCTCTCTATCCTCATTGCTGTTCCGGGGCTTGTCTTACTGCATCCATTGCTGCGTGCGTATCGCTCTACTGGAGTATCTTCCCTTGCACGATCTGATCTTACGTTCATCTGCCGACGCCTCTCGCTATTCATGTTGAAAATTGATCTTGATCAGTATTTTCGCAAAGCGGCTGTTTCCGTCTACCGCCGTTCCCACCTCTGTTGCTGTCGAGTGCATCTGGACGACCTGTTTCGTAATATTCAACATGAGTAGGTCGTCCTCTCCTGTGTGTCTGTTCGGGTGCGCTGGCCTTGACCGAAATGTGTCGATTTACCCACAAGTCCTGAGCCTATACAGCCTCGGAGTAGAAGGAGACGTCAAAAGAACAAGCACGCACATGCCGTTTCTACTTGTGGAGATTTGTTGCTGGTCCCTCACCGGGCTCAGTAAGTGCTGAACGTCCAAAACTCGACAAGAAATATTCACAAAATGAGCTTAGTGGCCTCATACTCATCGCTTATCATGATACTGTCCATCCTAACGGCAGCAACCGTGGACAAAGATGTCTGGTTCCGAGACATCGCTGGCTCACCCTCGCCTTTCCCTGTTGCGGCTTGCCTGTATTCGACTAAACTGTGGTTTATGGACATCCGTAGTGCGCCTTCGGCTTTGGGCAGCAACACCGGTGACCACCTGCATTGCCTTCCGGGATGCTCGTGTAAAGAGAAGATTTCGCCTTCTTCACCTCTAACGGCTCTACCCCCGCTGGGTATTCTGTCCGACCGTCGGCTTGACGACTGTGCAAGCTTGCACGTGCGAAACATCGTGCCGGGGGTCCGTGTACCGACGGCTCTGGAGCGACACAACTCAATTTTCGTTGGTCTCGAAGTGTAACGGCCCTATTCTGCCCTCTGCATTATGCTACTCTCATTCCTCTTTGCGTCTCCG
>JAGKRU010000020.1:586019-666747 GCA_022884055.1 Russula griseocarnosa | reverse complement strand
GAACGAAGTAGATAGGCATCTGTAATATTGCGTCGGTGACGTGTTGCCTATGGTCGTTCACGTTCTCCGGAAACCATCGCGCCTGGGGGACGACTGTGCCCGTCCGTACGACGCTATGTCGAGTAGCCAAAGCGGATGACCATTGCGGTCCTGCAAGAATGGCGCGGGGAAATGTTGCCTGGAATCATTCGACGACGAATACAGCCGAACCATCTGGATTGAGTCGGGTTTGACACGCCTGGTTCAGGCTCAAGCCTGACTGTTCTGTCTTCAAGAGATGGTGAAGATAGTCTTCTGCACTGTTGGGGCGGAAACTCTGGGAAATATATCCATCGACGAGGAGTTCGGGTGTCTAAGAACATAGCATTAGATCAGGACACTGCGACAGAAGTGGCCAATTCACATAAGAACAAAATGGCGACCTAGGACTCCCTCTAGATGACGCAATCAATGGGCGTTGCCAGACCCTCCGTGATTCCAGAATGCAAGCTCGGCTCGGAGGAAAAACAACGACACATGTCCGTATCGGGGTATGTAGCCTTTCGCCTACTTCGTATTTTTTTGGTAGAATCTACTTATGACGATGCTCGGTGTACCATATCAGTGGCCTGGGTACAAAGAATTCAAGCGCCAAGTCCAGATCAAAGACGAGACACCCACCAAAAATCCAATCACTATTGCGAAGTTTGCCCATCATGTCGGCCGCTCTGTGGAGGCCTTCATTCAGGCCAGTTTCTTGGTGTTCACTTGTGACATGTGTTTGTACTCAAGTACATCGCGGCTATAACAGAATCTGACGCCAAGTCAAACCCGAACGGCGGGATTTGATCGCTGGGCTATCGGGGAAGGCGGGATCAACCCTATTAACATTCGCATCATTGGTGCTGTCCACGTTTCCGCCGGTAGCTGGATGCCGATCCTTCAGCTTAATGATGTCTGGATTTTTTGATGACTGTTGGAAAAACGGCCGCGCGGGAAACGAGTGGGAAGGTGGGACGTGGGGCAAATGCGCAAGGGTGCCCGGGTGTATTTGCAAGTGCTATAACTCGAGAAATGTATGTATGTCAGGTATAAATGGAAGGTATTAGAGGGTGAATAGAAGGACTCGGAATGACATTTAAAAAATGGTGTTAAACTAGAAAGGGAGGACCTGCGGGTGCAAGCTCGATTCCGACAATGACTGCAACTAACCATCTGGCACCTGGTATATGTCCATTTGGTAATTTAAAGAGTTTATATAGATAATGAATGCCTATCTACTAACATGAACGCAGGAAAGCCTGCGGGGGCTCGCTGTCCCCATAGACAGGTCGATTTGTATATCAGGTCGTCGGGTATGTACAGGCTAAGTCTTCTAATCGTAATTGCAAAAATCTACTGCCCAACTTCTTCTCAATCCAACTTCTCAATGGGGCCGTTTAGAGATGTAACACGTGAAAGGACAACAAAAGTCAGGATAAAGTGCAGTGTGCACAATGCACGGATCGGTGGAGGGGGTGTTGGCTTGGTGATGATGCCTATTTCTGTCAGGCGACATGATGCAAAACGAAGGGGGCGTCGTCCACAATGGCACGCGATACAGATCAAATCATTCAGATGAGTCCCTATTGCTTGTTGGCGGCCAACAAACCCACGCAGCGGATGCGAATGTAGTAAGCCAAGTAACCACAGGAAAAGGTGGTCTAGGTGGCTGAACGAGGGAAAAGATGCAGTTGGTGCGTTGTTGCGCAGATTCACGGAATGTCAGCCAATTTTTTTTAGAGAGATGCATATATTCGACGTGCGGAAATGAATTTGGAAAGAAACAGAGATGTTCTCAAATCAAGTCCGTGCGTTGGAGGCGATTTAAGAGGACAACCAGGTCGGCGGATGCAAATTTCGTAAGCGAAATCGAGAATGTTGAGCGAAAAAAGCAGTAAGTTGACTAGGGAAACAGAGACAAATTAGCAATAGAAACATGTAGCGTGGCACAGGCAACGCATATGCAAAACGCAGGAAAGCCTGCGGGGGCTCGCTGTCCCATAGACAGGTTGATTTGTATATCAGGTAGCCAGGTATCTACGGGCTAAGTCTTATAGTAACAGCAAACATTTACCACCCAACTTCACCGTTCCCAATCCAATGAAAAGTCCATTTTAGAGATGTAACATGAGAAAGGGCAATAAAAGTCAGGCCACAAGAAAACAGATTGGGACCAAGTCCCAATCTGATTCTGGGCGGCGTGAGCCCTTGTGATTTGTGGACGGTCACTGCCCAGGGTAATAAGAGTAACGTCGAGGGATGCTATCAGATCGCGACAGAAATTCGGGGCGCATGTGAGATCGGGGCTCATTCGGATGAGCTCCTATTGGTCAGTGGCGGGTCAAGTCAAAGCAGCCAGCGGATGCAAGTTAGTCAGCCAAGTAGCCACAGACAAAGGTGGCTGAACGAGGGAAAAGATGCTGTCGGTGCGAAATTGCACGGAATGCCTGCTAATTTTTTTGGAGAGATGTATGTACTGGACGGCGGAAAAGCATTTGGGAAGAAACAGAGACGTTCACAAAGCAAGTCTGTGCGTCGGAGGCGATTTATGTCGACTGCGAGGTCGGCGGATGCAAATTTGGTAAGCGAAACCGAGCAAGTTGCGCGAAAAAAGCACTGAATTGACTAGGGAAACAGAAAGAAATTTGCGATAAAAACATGAAGCGTAGCACAGGCAACGCATATGCGAAGTTGTGAAGAGACAGATGAATCGACGCGTCCCTACAGGCGATTTATGTTGATTTACGCCATTTCCAATGGCTTGCCCGTTTGTACTTGTTTGTCAGTCTTCGTTAGCCCTCTCCTGTTCCTGAAGCCGATAATTGCTTCGCTCCGCTCGCAATCATAAACGTACGTACTAATTGGACATGACTGCATGACTGCTGACACAAACCACGTGAGATACTGTAATGCCACAGAAAGTGATGACCATTCGACCTACCTCAACACTCGACAGAGTCTTCTGCAATTTCCCCCCATATGACGTAGTTGTACGCCTCCTGTTCTGGGCACGTTCGTTGGCCCACTCTCAGGCGGCGGTGGTGAAAGAGAGCCAGCCATAGGCGATCCCACTGGTAATCGCGACCCTGATGGCGACCCTGAGCTCGGCAGCACATGGTCCCATCCTTGGCTATCTGGTGAGTACGGAGGGTTGACTCGATCACCAATGGGGTCTATCTGCCGCCATATACTACTATCATCTGTCGCGTCCGGGCTTGTGAATGCATGTTCTGCCATTCCATATGTCCGCATCAACTCCTCCCAACGTGTTGCGTCTGAGCTTGTGGATGCATGTCCCGCCATCCCATATGTCCGCATTAACTCCTCCCAACTTGTCGAGTCCAGGCTTGGCGGCGGTGCATGGCCCGGCCCAGGCACGTTCGTTGGCCCACTCTCAGGCGGAGGTGGTGAAAGAGAGCCGGCCACTGGCGATCCCACTGGTAATCGCGACCCTGTTGGCGACCCTGGGTTCGGCGGCACATAGTCCCACCCTTTTAATAACCTCACTCCTCCTGGACACGAATGAATGAAAATGACAGAGCATCATGCAGATAGCAATGCTACAGTGGGGCTGCCTTCATTTTCTGGCTGTTTGTCATCCTGGATACGTCTCTCAGGACTCTCTGCTCCGGATGTCTTTCTCCACGTCCGGTTTTGACTTTTCCCAGGCTGGGCAGGGTCTCGCACCACGTTGGGGCCCTTGTGCTCACTGCTCTGTCTCTCTCTGTCTAGGGCTACAGGCTAGGTCTCTCAGGACTCTCTCTGTGTTCCCAATGTCTTTCTCCGGCTCTGGGTCCTCACGCTGACTGCTTTGTCTGTCAGGGTCTCTCTCTCTCTAGCGGTGCAGGCTAGGTCTTTCTCGGACTCTCTCGGTGCTCGCTCCGGATGTCTTTCTCCGGCTCCGTCTTTTGCTTTGTCTTTACTTGGGCCGGGCTCCGAGAACTAGCGGCTGCTATGGAGCCTACTCGGCTAGCTGGGCCTGGGTGCAGCTCGGGCCTCTGCTGGTGGATTCATAGACAGACTAATACGATACACGGATACATGATTCTTAGTCGTAGACCAAAGGACTAATACTCTATGATAGTCGAAACTATCGAAGGATGTTTGTTGATAGCGCACCGTAACTGTGCGTTTCACTAGTTGCCCTGAGGTATTCGCCTCATGACCCAATGTCACCTACGTTCCAATTCCAAATGGGCTTAATTGATTTGGTGTCTTCGTAGTGGCGACGAAGTGGACATCGGGAGTGGACTTCCGCCGGCATTAAACACTGTTGATAGATGTAGCTTAGGAACAAACAAGAGACGTTTTAATAGTTCTCGTAACGCATATTCTATGTCATGTCGGGAAGCAATAATCGATCCCACAGTTTCTGATTGTGGTAAGGTGCATATGGTCCAGGGGTAAGGGACTGACAGTGGTACCAGTCTTGACAAAAGACATTCGATCAGATTTGTTCGTTTTTCATTTTTGGCCGACGATTCCATGCACAGCCTACTACTAGTAGATAAGCGATAGGTAGCACGAGACAAGTTCCATGAGCAAGTGACTTATGCATCCTACCCGGTTGATCCAAAGTTGGGATTGAATTGGATGTGCCAAGAAACAAGACACCAAAGAGATTATCATGACACGACCTCCCATCCCATCAGAAACAGCAGATGCATAGGGGTGGGCGGCCGTGTGCCAAGTGGTTCGAGTCTGTGGCAGGTCAATAGCCATCATACGAGTGACGCCTTGTTGCTGGGGAATCGTTGAGGCATCAGGAAGACGACACGACCGCCATGTCACCCAAACACGGCAAGAGCGCCCATTACAACGTATTTGGCCGATTTCACGTATAGTTGGCCAAGGTGGCCAAGATGGCCGGTTTCACATCCAAGGTTCCCAATTCCTAACTAATGTGACCCTATTTTTTGTCATCAACACACGAAAATGCAATACATAATGCATAACGATATGCTGAGAGGATGCACTGGCACGTACCTCCAGGCTGTCACACCTGCGACGGGCCAGGCGGCCGCGTGTACGTCATCGAGGTGTGTGGGTGTCGGGATGACTTGCTTGCGTGATATGTACGATGCAGTAAGTAGAGAAGGTACCAATGGGTGGTTTTGTCCCCACCCCCGAGGACCTACTGTGCCATACGACTCAGAAGTCGATACTGTTGGAGTGCCGGTGATACAGCCACCGCACGTTGGGATCACGAAAAGACCGGGAGGACCTTTTACACGTGATGAAGAATTTGTAGCTTCTTTCCACTTGTTTCCTTTCTTTTCCGTTGGGGACGACAAAGCTGAATACCATTGGGTAATAATCACCGGCCACCGGTCATCGATCATCGGTCATCGCGTGTACCCGCACGAGCTGCAAACTGAGTCACCAACTCGCAGCTGCGCGTACAGTACTGCCATTGCAGTACGACTTTTTTCTGGGACGTCGGGACGCCGACCGAAGAAGATTTAAAAGAGTTCGGTTAACCGAGCGGTCATTGGCTGATAGTAGAGTAGAAGGGCGAAGGTTGGTCACGCGACGGGAGACATCTCCATCTCAAAGGACTCGGAAAGGTTCGGAATGAGGTTCGTCACTAAAGGGGCCCGATGACGCGAGCTTTGATAATATAATTTCTGACGTTGATTCGGGAATAATTTGAGAGGATGTCGAGGAGGACAATGTATTGACTGGTGCGGATTCAAAAAGCACTAGAATTGTTCCTGAATATCCCTAGGCCATAGGGCCCTCGCCTGAGTTACAGTGCATGGAACGGGGCAAGGGGTAATACAATGGAGATTGGAAGGGGACAGCTACACTGTATGCATTTTGAATGTCAGCCATTTTTGGCGGCAATTGGCGAGGAAGCCATAAAGTGGCTGCCATTTCTCAAAGTCGAAATGGGGTATTTCAAACATCTCTTCGCGTTGGAGGTTGCGCGACACAGACGATGGAAGACACGTTTGGGACTTCCTTAAAACAGCCGAAGACCTCGAGGTTCGTCCTCCATGCAGATACTGGCTAAACCTCCCGCTTGTCAGTTTCCGTTCATCCTCTTGGGCGCTCCTTTTCCTGAAATACTAATCCTCCTCGTATTTCCATCCCTCCCCGGTGCAGAAAGTCCATTAGACGCAGCCAGGAACGGATACACATTCTATCGACAACTCCAATCAAATGGAGGCCATTGGGCTGGCGAGTATGGTGGACTTATGTTTCACTTACCTAGCAGGTTCATATGTCGGCATGTCGTTTCTTGACGAAGAGAGGCTGGAGATGATTCGTTATGTTTTCAATCACGCCCATCCCGATGATGGTGGCTGGGGATTGTACGTTTTATCTTTCAAGTCGAATCAAATTACGGACTCACGCGTCTAGACACATCGAGGGACACTCGACGGTAATGGGTACTGCGCTCAATTATGTCGCTCTTCGCCTTTTGGGAGTCCCAGCGGAACACCCAGTAATCATCCATGCCCGCGCGACTCTACATAAGTTAGGTGCGCATAATAACCCAGAAATACTATGCTGTCCGCTTACGATTCTTAGGCGGAGCTGCCGCCTCAGCCTCCTGGGGCAAATTCTGGCTTTCTGTCTTGAATGTCTATGACTGGGAAGGCAACAACCCGATTCCTCCCGAGCTATGGTGCGTGAATACGTAAACTAACTCATTTAATTGGATACATTTTTTGGCAGGCTACTACCTGATTGGCTCCCTTTCCACCCGTCACGATGGTGGATACACACCCGCACCGTATACGTTCCTATGGGCTACCTATACGGTGTGAGGTTTAAGGCTGCGAAAGATCCTTTGATTCTTGCACTTCGTGAGGTTGGTTCTTATATGTCCTAACATCGTTCAAGTAAGATCTCATGCCCAAATAGGAACTGTATACCCAACCTTACGTTACGATTGATTGGCCGGCCCAGCGAAATAATGTCTCCAAAGCAGACCTTCATTCACCTCACAAAAATCTGTTCGATCTCATCGCCGGGATCCTTGGTGCATATGAACAGTGCACTATCCCGCCTCTCCGCCATGCTGGTGTGGAATACGCGTATAAGCTCATCGTCTATGAGGATGAGAATACTGGATATCAAACGCTCGGTCCTGTGTCCAAGATGATGAATCTGGTCGCACGCTTCCACGCCGAGGGCTCTGAGAGTGATGCCTACAGCTACCTGAAGAGAAACGACGAGACTTCATGCGGCTTGCCGGAGAAGGCATGATGATGTGTGGCACGAATGGCAGCCAACTGTGGGACATAGCCTTCATTACCTAAGCTCTGGTCGAAACAGGACTGGCCAACGATGAAGATAATAAACCAAGTTTAATTAAGGCTCTGCAGTGGCTCGACCGTTGTCAAATTCGCAAAAGAACCCGGAACACTTTACGGTGTCAAATAGGCACCGAACGAAGGGTGCATGGCCATTCAGCACCAAGGAACAGGGATACACGGTTAGTGATTGTACTGGAGAAGGGCTGAAGTCAGTTCTGTACTTGCAAACCCAACTGGAGTACGTCCTTTGCCCGGATCGACTATCTTCACGTACTGAGTACGGGACAGGTTCACACCCACTCTCGTTTCTGACGACCGTTTGTTTGATGCAGTTGACACCCTGCTGACGATGCAAAATCGCGATGGTGGATTTGCTAGCTACGAGCTAGTGCGGGACCCTAGTTGGCTCGAGTCATTAAATCCCGCCGAAGTATTTGGTGAGTTCATTCCCGTTCATCGGTACAGTTCCGTTGCTGATCCAAGTAGGGAGAATCATGATTGAATATGAATACCCGGAGTGCACAACTTCAGTGATTACCTCGCTTTCTATTTTCCGAAAACAGTATTCCGATTACAGAGCAAAAGACATCGCGTGAGTCATTATTGTTGATTATATTCACAAGGCAACCTAACGTGTATTGTCAACAGTAAAACAATACGGCGTGCCATAACGTTTTTGCATGCTCTTCAGCATTTCGAAGGAGGCTGGGTGGGCTCTTGGGGTATTTGCTTTACGTATGCAACGATGTTTGCCCTGGAGAGCCTTTCCCTTGTCGGTGAAACATACGAGACAAGCCAGTCAGCTCGCCGGGCGTGTGACTTCCTCGTGAGCAAACAAAGGGCAGACGGTGGTTGGGGTGAGAGCTATAAGGTATGTCATTCATCTCGAACTTATTCGGACGAAGCTCAGTTTGGGGGTCAGACATGCGAAGCCTGTGTGTGGGTCGAGCATGATAGGACACAGGTCGTCCAGACGTCCTGGGCAGCGATGGCACTCATGTACGCAAAGTACCCAGATACGGAGCCGATCAAAAGAGCTGTGGGGTTAGTCATGTCGCGCCAGTTGCCGGTTCGTTGTTTAGTTCTACTTTTCGTGTCATCCTATAACGTCTTTCTTTTTCAGGATGGTTCATGGGCACAAGAGGCCATCGAAGGGATCTTCAATAGGACATGTGCGATTTCATATCCGAACTTCAAGTTCTCGTTTACCATCTGGATGCTTGGGAAGGCACAAAAGTACTTGACAGAGCGCGATGCTCTTCCGTTGAAGTGTGGTTAGAGTAGCCTTATTGATGTATTATTATATTGCCTTCAAGTATAAAACCTAATACGATACCCTTGACCGACTTGCGGTCCCCCCGTTTACAGCAGATTCGGAATGCCTTGAAAAAAAAAAAAAGGTTGAATTTCTGAGGGAATTTCTGAGGGAACCGGCAAACTCCGTACCAGCGGACCTAACGGACCGTGTACTGAGTTTGTGACTCACTCGGAAAATTTTCATTTGCCGGCCTTTTTTTTATTTTTTAAAATGGCGCACGTCAAGGTTTTCTGAATCTGCTGTACTCGTGCTCGTGAAGCGTCGAGACGTGAAATTTGAGCTTTCTCTCTCCTCGGTCTATGTCAGATGATGAGGCTGCTGACAAACATATGTTGCGGGACATTTATTGTACGTACGAGACCCTGACCACCGTGTAGTGCCGCTGCGACTCGGTCAATTGAAAATTGCCACATACTGTACTGTATATGGTGAAAAAAGCGCAAGTCGCGGCAGCACTGGGCCTGAAGCTTGAAGCTTCATATAGCTTCATACCTAATACGACTCTCCTGGGATGTCTTATCTCGCACCTTCCACCTCTGCCCTTCATTCCACCGAAAGAATCGGTCAGGGTACAATACGTAGCGAGCGCCAACGACAGAGGTACGCTTCTCACTTGTTATGCATATCAGCATGTGAGTAGCCATGGCTCACTGCCAATAGCTCACATCCCGCGTCGATCCACATCCTCGATGACCATTCGCTTCTTAATGTCTTTTATCTCTATCGACCTGCCCTATTTAACGGAGATGATGATGGTGCCCGTGTCGCTAGAGGGACAAGATGGAACCACGGAGAATGGTGGTACAAACTCGCACACGTTTGCCAAAGATGGCGGAACCTCATATTTGGGTCGGCATCCTACCTCGGTCTTTGCCTCGTCTGTACGTCTGGCAAACCCGTTGCGGACATGTTGGCACATTCTCCTCTGCTTCCACTCATTATTGATTACGATGAAAACGACGACATCGGCCCAGAAGATGAAGACGGGATAGCCCTCGCTCTCGAACAGCGTGATCGTGTCCGCTGCATCAGCCTCTGGATGCCTGTTTCGAAACTGCAAAAGCTTCTCCTCCTCATGGCCATTGTGGGGGAATATCCAGTCCTGGAATACTTGATCATGGGGCCTGTGGCGAACGATGATCCGGCCTTATTGCTTCCTGGAACACTTCAAGCACCACACCTACATCACTTCCTGCTGTCCGGCTTTACTTTTCCGACACGATCCCGATTACTTACGACCGCTGTGGGCCTCGTCACGTTCCATCTTTACATAGAACACCGATTTACCGACCTCCGACCAATTGTCCTGCTCCAATGCCTTTCATCCATGTCCCAGTTGGAGACGCTTGGGATCACCTTTTTGCACCCTTTTCCCAACTGTGACGTAGAGAGACGACTTGTGCATACTCAAATCACGACACAGGTCACACTTCCTAACCTCCGGCAGTTTCTTTTCCAAGGTGTCACTGCCTACTTGGAAGCGCTTGTTCGTCGCATCACCGCCCCTAGCCTCGAGAGGCTCAAAATTTTGTTCTTCGAGCACCTTACTTTTTCCATCCCGCACCTCCCGCAGTTTACGCACACAACACAGAACCTCAGGTTCAGCCGTGGCAAGTTCCAGTTCTTCAACGACCACGTTGTAGTGAAGATGTACCCCCGTGAGGAGGCCAAGACGTATACCTTCTCTATATATATCTACTGCTGGCACCTTGACTGGCAGGTATTTTCCATGGCTCAGATTTTCCATTCGCTCTGCCAAATATCCTCTGCGGTGGAGCATCTCACCCTCGAACACGAGGTACATAGTCGCTCATCTGAAATGCACAATGAGGTCGACCGCACCGAGTGGCGCAAACTTCTTGGGTCTTTCAGGAACGTGGAAACACTTCACATCGACCATGGGCTCACCGACGAACTCTCTCGTAGTCTCCAATCGACCCTTGGGGAACTTCCTTTGGAGCTGTTACCTGAGCTGCAGGAACTCATATATTTAGGAAGTGGCGATATTGCCGATGTCCTAATGGACGGTTACATTTCCTACACATTCAGCCCACGAATTGCGGAAATTTTCTTTGTCCATCTCGTCTTCAAAGTAGAAAGTATAGCATCGATCGAAGTAATCCGTGACCCGAATGCGAGTGGCGCCTTTTTTGTCTTTAATCGTCCTTCATATTATAGTCCGCGCCCTCCTAGTCTTACGATAAATGGACGAGGCGCCTGGGTTCTCGATTATGCTGTCAGAAATGGTGGTTCCGTTGTACCCCAGAAGTTTTGGATTCCTCAGGATTGGCGCCGCTACGTGGACCAAGCGCGATTTCGCATGCCCGTATTTTTCATTGGTAAAGATGGGAGCCTCGGCGTGCCTATCTTGAATGCTGCTGCAGGACATATGCAGCTGCGCGACGCACATTTGCCGCCACCGCTGCAGGACAAGACAACGACCAAGATCCGCATCGCGGTTCGAGTTCTATTTTTTCTGTGCTGCGCGTTCCCCCATCACTTACCATGTGGTTCCATAGTGGCCGGGCTATAGTCCTTCTGAACAACAAATTCAACTTAGGGATCAAACTTCCGCAAAGAAGCCTATCGCGTTTGATAGGTTTGTCAAGCATGTGGGAAGTCGCGTGCGACACTTTTTAGCTGTGCGTTTGTCCTAGATGTAACGATGATGAACCTCCGAAATTAAACAGTTTTTAGGAGTGCGAGTACGTTCCTGTCCCACCTTTTAAGTGGATGGTGGGACATGGCAATATCGCCTCCGATGAAGTGATGCTCATCGGCATTGTCCATGTCTCACAGGGCAGCTGGATGCCCATCCTCCAATTGATCAGACGAATCGTCATATGAGTAGGTCAGACCAAGTGTCATTGAATGTTCAGCGGAGGAAGTTGCGTCCTTGTGTAAGAAGCGATGTATGATGCTCCGAGTCGGGTTATAGGGAGGACCGGATGACGGGCCCAGCCCCTCGTAACGTTGAATCGTCGTGTATGGCTGTACCGTAGTACATAGATCGTGATAGGTAATGACAAAAGATTAGCCGTCTTGACCGTCTGGGAGTCATAAGGTGAGAGATTGCGGGATGTAATAGTATCCTCTCATCTTAGGTTAATAGATTGAACATTTTGACAGAACTTGAACGCGACAAACATGGTGGATTTTCTATCTACGAGCTAGTGCGGGGCCCTAGTTGGCTCGAGTCGTTAAACCCCGCCGAAGTCTTTGGTGAATTCATTCCTGTTCATCGTTACAGCTCCGTTGCTGATCTGAGTAGTAGTAGGGAGAATCATGATTGAATACGAATATCCGGAGTGTACAACTTTGGTGATTACCTCGCTTTCTATTTTCCGAAAACACTATCCCGATTACAGAGCAAAAGACATCGCGTGAGTCATTATATTCACGAGGCAACCAAATGTGTTTTGTCAACAGTAAAACAATACGGCGTGCCATAACGTTTTTGCGTGCCCTTCACTGGCAGCAGCCGAAGGAGGCTGGGTGGGCTCTTGGGGTATTTGTTTTACGTATGCAACGATGTTTGTCCTGGAGAGCCTTTCCCTTGTCGGTGATTGACGGTGAAACATACGAGACAAGCCAATCAGCTCGCCGGACGTGTGACCTCCTCCTGAGCAAGCAAAGGGAGGACGGTGGCTGGAGTGAGCTATAAGGTATGTCATTCATCTCGAACTTATTCGGACGGGGCTCAGTTTGGCGGGTAGACATGCGAAGCCTGTGTATGGGCCGAGCACGATAGGACACAGGTCGTCCAGACGTCCTGGGCACGATGGCACTCATGTACGCAAAGAACCCAGATCTGATATAACTGTGTCGTTGGTCATGTCGCGCCAGCTGCCGGTCCGTGGTTTAGTTTCACTTTTCGTGTCACCTTATAACGTCTTTTTTTTCAGGATGGTTCGTGGACACAAGGGGCCATCGAAAGGATCTTCAATAGGACATGTGCGATTTCATATCCGAACTTCAAGTTCTCGCCATCTGGATGCTTGGGAAGGCGCAAAAGTACTTAGCAGAGCGCGATGTGTCGGAATTGAGTGCATAACAAAGTGTCAGTGCGCTCAGGCATACCAGGTCGACGCGTATGTTGTCCACTCTCATCCCCACCGGGGATACCTTACGGACAGTGCCGCGACAGCACCATATGTGCCTGTAATACATTATTTAGTTCGTACCGTAGTTTCGGGCATTAGGCCCACGTTGTACTGTACATATCACAGCCCGCATAGTTACCGGGCTTCCTCAGTTCTTGTGCTTACACTGCACGCTGAGGTTGATAACTGCATCCCTCGGAACTGAACATAGCTTTCAACTTTCAAGTTATTGCTTGCGACACGATGCTCTTCCGTTGAAGTGTGGTTAGCATAGCCTTGTGATGTATGAAAATTGAGCCGAGCTCCCTCTTTCCTTGACCTATGTCCGAACTTTTCAACCGACAAACATATGATATTGCGCCTGGCAGCTCTTCCCTAAACTAATACGTGGTGCGCGACGTGTCCGGTGCTAGCTGGGCTCTGACCAGACAAATCGTGACTCGTCGGCCCGGGGAACATGGAGGTGTTCTTAGTGACACCTACGTCCAAGCATTCCGGCTATTCAGACTTCCGACATTGACCGTGCACGCGTGTCTCAACATTCTGAGCGCTCTTTATTTGATCGCTTTTACCCTTATATCATGCTACTACCCCTCAATATTCGATGTATATTATCACTAACGTTGGGGGTTAACATGCAAAACATGGTGACTGCTTCCATCTTAAAAGGAGTGAAGATATGGTTGGGATGGCGCAGATTTTCAACGTGGACTCCGTTAGTACTTACAGTACTTACCAATCGACCACGGTTATTCAAATACAACAACTGGCTCTGGAAATATATACCCAAAACGTTCAAGTTGGTTAGCGCTCAGCGCTCAGTCACCACCAAATTGAAATTGATGTCATTTTTTTTTATCGGCATACCTATCAAGTTGTCACGGTAGTATCGAGTCCAATAGCAAACAAAGCATTACGATCATAAAGTCTCCAACTCTCCATGTACTTCAGATACTACTTGGCTAATCTGCTGGCTTGGCATCTAAACATTCGTTGATACTTCACCAATCTTTCTCAAGCCTTCGTCTGTTGATACTTTGACAGAATAATGAGCGCTATAAGCAGCTGAGCCGAGTCTTGGAATGGACTTGAAACATACAGGTATGCCACTGACACGTGATTAGTAGTACTGATAGCCTGGGCCCAGGGCGTTTCGTACTATTCCGTCCCTCACTGGTTTCACTTGCCTCGAATGAGGTCTTTAAACCATTTTGCTAACTTGCTAAGCGTGCTTCCATGACAGCTGTTTCTGCTCTGGTCCTTCCCCGACTCGGAAAAGAATACATCGCCATCTTTTCCGAGTCTTCAGTGCACCGTCACGGTCTTTAAACCATTGTTTAGGTTCTCCGTTTCGACCATATGGAATGATTGAAATGGATTGGAACAGGGACGATCGCTGATCTTGATGAGGTTGATCGACTACTCCGCGCCGTTATCTTTGGGCACGCAACAGTCACGACTGGCTGTCACTGACACTCGCTGGAGCGCGACAAATGAAAGTTGATCATCGCCTTATACAGCTCTTGTCTCTACAGATACTCAAACCCGTGGGCTGTCAAACGAGAAAAAAGTATTACCTCCAAGGAGTTTGATGTCACTCGATGTTGAATTTTTTGTTTTTTTGGCCATAATCACCGGTAGAGTTTACATTCATCAATGAACGCTGACTCCGCAGATGACGGTTCGTAAAGCACAAAGCCTTCTTTTCTCGGATTGTAGGTCGCTAGCTTTCAAGCTCTCCAGCTGGATGTCCTCGCTGTATGGTGAACGTAGGGCTCACAGGTGTACGTTGTATCACCATCCGCTACATTTCCGATTTCATGGTTGGGCTTTTCAAGCTAGAGACAACATCAAGAGTATTTATATGCGGCCTAGGTCGAAGTACGTCGTAGCATCCGTCTACAACTCAGCCAAGCAAGATACTGTCTTTTCTCGCCGACAATGTCTTATGTGAATTGGCCACTTTGTCGCAGTGTCCTGATCTAATGCCATGTTCTCTAGACACCCGAACTCCTCGTAGATGGATACATTTCCCAGAGCTTTCGCCCCAACAGTGCAGAAGACTATCTTCACCATCTATTGAAGACAGAACAGTCAGGCTTGAGCCTGAACCAGGCGTGTCAGACCCTGTTCAATCCAGATGGTTCGGCTGTATTCGTCGTCGGAACGATCCCAGACAACATTTCCCCGCGGCATTCTTGCAGGACCGAAATGGTCATCCGCTTCGGGTACTCGACTATAGCGTCGTACGGACGGGCACAGTCGTCCCCCAGGCGCGATGGTTTCTGGAGAACGTGAACGACCATAGGCAACACGTCGCCGATGCAATATTACAGATGCCTATCTACTTCGTTCAACAAAACGGCTTCCTAGGACTCCCTCTGGATGACGCAATCAATGGGCGTTGCCAGACCCTCCGTGATTCCAGAATGCAAGCTCAGCTCGGGGGAAAAACGATGACACATATCCGTATCGGGGTATGTAGCCTTTGGCCTACTTCGTATATTTTGTGTAGAATCTACTTATGACGATGCTTGGTGTACTATATCAGTGGCCTGGTTACAAAGAATTCAAGCGCCAAGTCCAAATCAAAGACGAGACGCCCAACAAAAATCCAATCACCGTTGCGAAGTTTGCCCATCATGTCGGCCGCTCTGTGCAGGTCTTCCTTCAGGTCAGTTCACTTGTATTTGTACTCAAGCTACCTGAATTTCATCGGCTATAACAGAATCTGACGCCAAGTCAAACTCAAACGGCAGAATTTGGTCGCTGGGCTATCAGGGAAGGCGGGATCAACCCTATTAACATTCGCATCATTGGTGCTGTCCACGTTTCCGCCGGTTGCTGGATGCCGATCCTTCAGCTTAATGATGTCTGGATTTTTTGATGACTGCAACTAACCATCTGGCACCTGGTATATGTCCATTTGGTAATTTAAAGAGTTTATATAGATAATGAATGTCTATAATGAATGTCTATCTACTATAATCTACTATCTACTATCTACTATAATATAATCGCACTAATTGGAATTTGGAAATGGCCGAGACAAACTGCTACAAACCACGTGAGATAACGCCACAGAAAGTGCTACCTCAACACTCAACAGTGTCTTCCGCAAATCTCCCCATATGACGCAGTTGTACGCCTCCTGTTCTACTCCTCCTGCAAATGAATGAATGAAAAGGACAAGGAATCATGCTGACAGCAATGCTACAGTGGGGCTGTCTTCATTTGCTGGCTGTTTGTCATCCTGGCTACGTCTCTCGGGACACTCTCTGCTCCGGATGTCTTTCTCCACGTCCGGCTTTGACTTTTCCCGGGTTGGGCAGGGTCTCGCACCACGTTGGGGCCCTTGTGCTCACTGCTATGTCTCTCGGGGTCTCTCTCTGTCTAGGGCTACAGGCTGGGTCTCTCTCAGGAGTCAGGACTCTCTCTGTGCTCACAATGTCTTTCTCCGGCTCTGGGGTCCTCACGCTGACTGCTCTGTCTGTTAGGGTCTCTCTCTCTCTAGCGGTGCAGGCTAGGTCTCTCGGGACTCTCTCGGTGCTCGCTCCGGACGTCTTTCTCTGGCTCCGTCTTTTGCTTTGTCTGTACTCGGGCCGGGCTCCGAGAACTAGCGGCTCGGTCCGCTGTGGGGCCTACTCGGCTAGCTGGGCCTGGGTGCAGCACGACTGCTAGTGGATTCATAGACAGACTGATACGATACACGGATACATGATTCTTAGCCGTAGACCAAAGGACTAATACTCTATGAGAGTCGAAGAGTCGAAACTATTGAAGGATGTTTGTTGATAGCGCACCGTAACTGTGCGTTTCACTAGTTGCCCTGAGGTATTCGCCTCATGACCCAATATCACCTACGTTCCAATTCCAAATGGGCTTAATTGATTTGGTGTCTTCGTAGTAGCGACGAAGTGGACACCGGGAGTGGACTTCCTCCGGTATGAAACACTGTTGATAGATGTAACTTAGGAACAAACTAGAGACGCTTTAATAGTTCTCGTAACGCATATTCTATGTCATGTCCGAAAGTAATAATCGATCCCACAGTTTGTGATTCTGGTACGGTGCATGTGGTCCAGGGGTAAGGGACTGACAGTGGTACCAGTCTTGACAAAAGACATTCGATCAGATTTGTTCGTTTTCCACTTTCGGCCGACGATAGCATGCACAGCCTACCACTAGTAGATAAGCGATAGGTAGCACGAGACAAGTTCCATGAGCAAGTGACTTATGCATCCTACCCGGTTGATCCAAAAGTTCGGATGGAATTGGATGTGCCAAGAAACAAGGCACCAAAGAGATTGTTATGACACGACCTCCCATCCCATTAGAAACAGCAGATGCATAGGGATGGGCGGCCGTGTGCTAAGTGGTTCGAGTCTGTGGCAGATCAATAACCATCATACGAGTGACGCCTTGTTGCTGGGGAATCGTTGAGGCATCAGGAAGATGACACGACATGTCACCCAAACACGGCAAGAGCGCCCATTACAACGTATTTGGCCACCTGCCAAGTTACCCTAAAGCATAAATTTGGCCGATTTCACGTATAGTTGGCCAAGGTGGCCAAGATGGCCGGTTTCACATCCAAGGTTCCCAATTCCTAACTAATGTGACCCTATTTTTTGTCATCAACACACGAAAATGCAATACATAATGCATAACGATATGCTGAGAGGATGCACTGGCACGTACCTCCAGGCTGTCACACCTGCGACGGGCCAGGCGGCCGCGTGTACGTCATCGAGGTGTGTGGGTGTCGGGATGACTTGCTTGCGTGATACGATGCAGTAGGTGGAGAGGGTGCCAATGGGTGGTTTTGTCCCCACCCCCGAGGGCCTACTGTGCCATACGACTCAGCAGTCGATACTGTTGGAGGCCGATGATACAGCCACCGCGCGTTGGGATCACGAAAAGACCGGGAGGACCTTTTACATGTGATAAAGAACTTGTAGCTTCTTTCCACTTGTTTCCTTTCTTTTCCGTTGGGGACGACAAAGCTGAATACCATTGGGTAATAATCAGTACGAGCACGATACCCCGAACTTTTTCTAGCATACAGCATCTGTACGTGCTTCTAGCCTCCATCATATACACCCTCGTCGGGATCAACGACACTCACTTGAGATATTCTGGTGTCGCAGCATAACCTGATGGAGATAAAAACTTTCTGCCTTGTAGCAGAGAGGCATCTTCTGCCGTACTCCGAATCACAGTTATTCGAATCTGTCAATGTGTCAACAGATGCAGAAATTCTTGACCGAAAATTCGCCCGCGTACGCATTCTTATGAATTAGTATAAGAGCTCGAGCGGGTGCCGATAACCCGTCGATATATTCATGTTGCGCGCGACTGGTCACCGGTCACCGGTCATCGATCATCGGTCATCGCGTGTACCCGCACGAGCTGCAAACTGAGTCACCAACTCGCAGCTGCGCGTACAGTACCGCTGTTGCAGTACGACTTTATTCTGGGGACGTCGGGGACGCCGACCGAAGAAGTTTTAAAAGAGTCCGGTTAACCGAGCGGACATTGGCCGATAGTAGAGTAGAAGGGCGAAGGTTGGTCACGCGACGGGAGACATCTCCATCTCAAAGGACTCGGAAATCGGAAAGGTTCGGAATGGGATTCGTCGCTAAAGGAGCCCGATGATGCGAACTTTGATAATATCATTTCTGACGTTGATTCGGTAATAATTTGAGGGATGTCGAGGACAATGTATTGACTGGTGCTGGTACAAAAAGCACTAGAATTGTTCCTGAATATCCCTAGGCCATAGGGCCCTCGCCTGAGTTACAGTGGAACGGGGCAAGGGGTAATACAATGGAGATTGGAAGGGGACAGCTAAGTTACTGTACGTGATCTGACCAACAGACCATTTTGAATGTCAGCCATTTTTGGCGGCAATTGGCGGCAGGAAGCCATAAAGTTTCTCAAAGTCGAAATGAGGTATTTCAAACATCTCTTCGCGTTGGAGGTTGCGCGACACAGACGATGGGAGACACGTTTGGGACTTCCTTAAAACAGCGGAAGACCTCGGGCCTCGAGGCTCGTCCTCCATGCAACGCGGACAGATACTGGCTAAACCTCCCGCTTGTCAGTTTCCGTTCATCCTCTTGGGCGCTCCTTTTCCTGCAATACTAATCCTCCTCGTATTTCCATCCCTCCCCGGTGCAGAAAGTCCATTAGACGCAGCCAGGAACGGATACACATTCTATCGACAACTCCAATCAAATGGAGGCCATTGGGCTGGCGAGTACGGTGGACCTATGTTTCTCTTACCTGGCCTTGTCATAGGTTCATATGTCACCGGCATGTCGTTTCTTAACGAAGAGAGGCTGGAGATGATTCGTTATGTTTTCAATCACGCGCATCCTGATGACGGTGGCTGGGGATTGTACGGTTTATCTTTCAAGTCGAATCAAATCACGGACTCACGCGTCTAGACATATCGAGGGACACTCGACGGTAATGGGTACTGCGCTCAATTACGTCGCTCTTCGCCTTTTGGGAGTCCCAGCGGAACACCCAGTGATCGTCCGTGCCTGCGCTACTCTACATAAGTTAGGTGGGCATAATAACCCAACCCAAAAATATACTGTGCTGTCCGCTTACAATTCTTAGGTGGAGCTGCCGCCTCGGCCTCCTGGGGCAAATTCTGGCTTTCTGTCTTAAATGTCTATGACTGGGAAGGCAACAACCCGATTCCTCCCGAGCTATGGTGCGTGAATACGTAACTAACTCATTTAATTTGACACATTTTTTTAGCAGGCTACTACCTGATTGGCTCCCTTTCCACCCGTCACGATGGTGGATACACACCCGCACCGTATACATTCCTATGGGCTACCTATACGGTGTGAGGTTCAAGGCTGCGAAAGATCCATTGATTCTTGCACTCCGTGAGGTTGGTTCTTATATGTCCTAACATCGTTCAAGTAAGATCTCATGCCCAAATAGGAACTGTATAACCAACCTTACGATACGATTGATTGGCCGGCCCAGCGAAATAATGTCTCCAAAGCAGACCTCCATTCACCTCACAAAAATCTGTTCGATCTCATTGCCGGGATCCTTGGTGCATACGAACAGTGCACTATCCCGCCTCTCCGCCATGCCGGTGTGGAATACGCGTATAAGCTCATCGTCTATGAGGACGAGAATACTGGATATCAAACGCTTGGTCCTGTGTCCAAGATGATGAATCTGGTTGCACGCTTCCACGCAGAGGGCTCTGAGAGTGACGCCTACAGACTACATGAAGAGAAACGACGAGACTTCATGTGGCTTGCCGGAGAAGGCATGATGATGTGTGGGACGAATGGCAGCCAGCTGTGGGACATAGCCTTCATTACCCAAGCTCTTGTCGAAACAGGACTGGCCAACGATGAAGATAATAAACCAAGTTTAATTAAGGCTCTGCAGTGGCTCAACCGTTGTCAAATTCGCAAGAACCCGGAACACTTTACGGTGTCAAATAGGCACCGAACGAAGGGTGCATGGCCATTCAGCACCAAGGAACAGGGATACACGGTTAGTGATTGTACTGGAGAAGGGCTGAAGTCAGTTTTGTACTTGCAAACCCAACTGGAGTACGTCTTTTGCCCTGATCGACTATCTCCACGTGCTGAGTACAGGACAGGTTCACACCCACTCTCGTTTCTGACGACCGTTTGTTTGATGCGGTTGACACCCTGCTGATGATGCAAAATCGCGATGGTGGATTCGCTAGCTACGAGCTAGTGCGGGGCCCTAGTTGGCTCGAGTCGTTAAATCCCGCCGAAGTATTTGGTGAGTTCATTCCTGTTCATCGTTACAGCTCCGTTGCTGATCCGAGTAGCGAGAATCATGATTAAATACGAATATCCGGAGTGTACAACTTCGGTGATTACCTCGCTTTCTATCTTCCGAAAAAAGTACCCGATTACAGAGCAAAAGACATCGCGTGAGTCATTATTGCTGACTTTATTCACGAGGCAACTAAACGTGTATTGTCAACAGTAAAACGATACGGCGTGCCATAACGTTTTTGCATGCTCTTCAGCAGCCCGAAGGAGGTTGGGTGGGCTCTTGGGGTATTTGCTTTACGTATGCAACGATGTTTGCCCTGGAGAGCCTTTCCCTTGTCGGTGAAACATACGAGACAAGCCAGTCAGCTCGCCGGGCGTGTGACTTCCTCGTGAGCAAACAAAGGGCAGACGGTGGTTGGGGTGAGAGCTATAAGGTTAGTCATTCATCTCGAACTCATTCGGACGAAGCCACAGTTGGGGACATGCGAAGCCTGTGTATGGGTCGAGCATGACAGGACACAGGTCGTCCAGACGTCCTGGGCAGCGATGACGCTCATGTTCGCAAAGTACTCAGATACGGAGTCGATCAAAAGAGCTGTGGGGTTAGTCATGTCGCGCCAGTTGCCGGTTCGTTGTTGAGTTCCACTTTTCGTGTCACGTCTTTTTTTCAGGATGGTTCGTGGGCACAAGAGGCCATTGAAGGTATCTTCAATAGGACATGTGCGATTTCATATCCGAACTTCAAGTTCTCGTTTACTATCTGGATGCTTGGGAAGGCACAAAAGTACTTGGCAGAGCGCGATGCTCTTCCGTTGAAGTGTGGTTAGCGTAGCCTTATTGATGTATTATGATATTGCCTTCAAGTATAAAACCTAATACGATACCCTTGACCGACTTGCGGTCTCCCGTTTAACAGTGCTCGTGCAGCATCGAGACGTGAAAAATGAGCTCCCTCTTTCCTCGGCCTATGTCCGAGCTTTTCGATTCGAGATTGTTTACTTGGTTATGTAAACGCGGTCGGCTGCGGCTGCACGTGCTCCGTTGCCAGTGTCCTCCAACATTCTACCGAACCCAATTCAACCATCTTTAGTTCATCGAAAATTACAGTCAGAAGAGCGTTGAGCCATCTCACTTCAAAAATGGCTCGCACCAAGTCTCACAAGTACACAGGGCTCCGTGCACGATGTACGTACCCCTTGAGACAATAACAAACCAGTCAGTCGTTGAGTTCATGAACTTGTAGTAATCTGTAAGAAATCATCTTGCATGAGATGGTAGAGTCCAAGATAAATACCATTATGGGCGTTGATCATTCCGTCGCAAGCGTGTCTTCTCAGAAACTGACGAGAAGTATCTACTTGCTCAGCAGTACGCGGAACCACCGTCCTGTAACATGTCTGTGGTCACGGTCGTCGGCGATATTTTCACTTGGATTCGCTGCTCGGATGACACTGGGAGGTGGTTACCCTGCACGGTACTCCCGCAATTGCAATCCCAAGTTTAGCAAGCATTTCGCGCCATTCATTTTGTAACATTGCGCCCTTCGAAAACTATCATTAGGCCGCCGCTTATCTGATCATTAGTTTCCCCTTCCCCTCTGCAACCAAAATCCAGGGTATCCTCCGAACCTATTCAGATCCTATGGATCCTCAGCCTCACCACTCTCAGGCCCGCTCTCCGGCCCACCATGCTCAGGCCACCGTGCTCAGCCTCACCATGCTCAGCCTCACCATGCTCAGACGGTCACCCATAACCTCCTTACTGACGGCTACATTTCATACACATTCACACCAAAAATCGCGGAATTTTATCTAGTCCGACTCCTTTTCAAAGTAGCCAATTCAGCATTGATCAATGCAATACCCGACCCGAACGGGGTGGCGCCTATTTCGTCTTAGATCGTCCTTCATTTTATACTCCCCCCCTCTTACGATAAATGGACAGAGTGCCTGGGTTCTTGATTACGATGTCAGGGCCGGTGGTTCCGTTGTACCCCAGGAGCTTTGGGCTCCTCAGGGCGAAGGTGATCGACGCCGCTATGTGGATCACGCGCAATTCCGCATCCCCGTATTTTTCGTTGGTATAAATGGGAGTCTTGGCGTGCCTGTCTTGGATGCCGCTGAGGGACATATGAAGCTGCGCGACGCATATTTGCCACCGCCGCTGCAGGACAAGACAACGGTCAAGATCCGCATTGCGGTTCGAGCTTTTTTTTCTGTGCTGCGCGTTCCCCCATTACTTACCATGTGATGCCACAGTGGTCGGGCTATCGTTCTTCCGAACAACAAGTTCAACTTAGGGATCAAACTCATGGCAGGAAACCCATTGCCTTTGAAAGGTTTGTCAAGCATGTGGCAAGTCGCGTGAGACATTTTTTAGCGGTGCGTTTGTCCTGGATGTGGCGATGGTGAATCTCCGAAATTAAAAACCGTTTTTAGGAGTGCGAGCACGTTCCTGTCCAACACAAGTGGAGGGTGGGAAATGGCAATATTACCCCTGATGAAGTGATGCTCATCGGCATCGTCCAAGTCTCAGACAGCAGCTGGATGCCTATCCTCCAGTTGATGAGACGAGTGGTTATAGATGGCAGAAACAACCAGTCTAACCCCCGAGACAACCAAAACCTCCAATCTGCAGCTAATGCCATTCCACCGGAACCGAATCACATTATCCAGAATGACGGGACTCTAGAACAATTCGCTGAGAATATCCATAGCCTCGATATTCATAGTCGCATGGATGCTATGGTTTCGTAGACGCATTTACAGAGGCAATCTGAACAGGCGGCGAAATGTGAGCAGGTCGGACGAGGTGTCGTTGAATGTTCGGTGGAGGAAGTTGCATCCTTGTGTAAAGAAAGCAATGTATGATGTTCCGAGTCGGGTTCTAGGGATGACCCCTCGTAACGTTGAATCGTCGTGTAAGGCTGTACCATAGTACATAGATCATGATAGATAATGACAAAAGATTGGCCGTCTTGGCCGTCTGGGAGTTACAAGGTGAGAGATTGCGGGGTGCAATACCCTCTCATCTTATGTTAATAGATTGGGCATTGATCATCCGGTCATACACAGGCTTCGCATGTCTGCCCCCTAAACTGAGTTTCGTCCGAATAAGTTCGGGATGAATGACATACCTTACAGCTCTCACCCTACTGGCAACCACTGTCCACCCTTTGTTTGCTCACGAGGAAGTCACCGGCATACGCCCGGCGAGGCGGCGAGCCGACTGGCTTGTCTCGTATGTTTCACCGACAAGGGAAAGGCTCTCCAGGCCAAACATCGTTGCATACGTAAAGCAAATACCCCAAGAACCCTCCCAGCCTCCTTCGGGCTGCTGAAGGGCATGAAAAAACATTATGGCACGCCGTATCGTTTTACTGTTGGAAAAACACATTTGGTTGCCTCGTGAATACAATCTAACAATCAACTATTATGACTCACGCAATGTCTTTTGCTCTGTAATCGGGATAGTGTTTTCGGAAAATAGAAAGCGAGGTAATCACCGAAGTTGTGCACTCCGGATATTCGTATTCGATCATGATTCTCCCTACTCGGATCAGTAGGGAGCTGTAACGATGAACAGGAATGAATTCACGACGGGGTTTAACAACTCGAGCCAACTAGGGCCCCGGACTAGCTCGTAGCTAGCAAATCACCATGTTTGTCGCATTCTGTGTCGAGCATGATAGGACACAGGTCGCCCAGACGTCCTAGACAGCGATGGCACTCGAGCCAATCAAGAGAGCTGTGGCGGTGCAGTCATGTCCCACCAGGGCCGCCAGCTGCCGGTCCGTGGTTTAGTTCCACTTCTCGTGTCACCTCACCTTATAACGTCTTTTTTTCAGGATGGTTCATGGGCACAAGATGCCATAGAAGGGATCTTCAATATGACATGTGCGATTTCATATCCGAACTTCAAGTTCTCATTTACAATATGGATGCTTCAAGTTGGGAAGGCGCAAAAGTACTTGGCAGAGCGCGATGCTCTTCCGTTGAAGTGTGGTTAGTTGAGATCAGCGCTCAGCCAAAAAACATGTTACTTCACTTACTTTCCGGCATTTTTACCTTGTGCAAGCTTGTACAAGCTCAAAAAAAGTTGTGCATATTTACTGATGACTTGGAAGACTGTTTTCAAACGAAGAATGTTTGGAACACGACTGGGCGTGTTTGAGACAAAAAAAGATCTAGTTTCTAGGCCTGAACTCAATGGACAGGGACATATGACGTGGGACTACAGTTGAAGACGAGAAGGGTAAGTCGGGGCTGTGTATGCCATATACAGTATGATGATGAAAGCGGCTCATAGACGTTTCAGATATGGGGGCTCGTTAATTGAACCCCTAGATGCTCTCAAGAAACGCGCCCCATGGGCACGGACAGTCACTGCAAAAAAGCGGCAAGGTCTTAGCCCGAGCCCATCACGGACAATCATATATCTCACTGAAATTCACATGAATACCCTTATTTCGTTGGACTACTAGTGTATGCCTCTTGGAGCACGATGTACGTACCTCTTGTGACGATAACAAACCAGTCAACGACTCAACGTTGAGTTTATGATTTCTAGAATTCTAGTAATCTATAAGTAATCTTCTTGCAGCAAATCCACCTGGACTTGAAAGCCGCTGAAAAATATCGCCAACGACCACAGACACGTTACGCGACCCGCCGCGTTCTGTTGAGCAAGTAGTATTATATAAAACCGATACCGACTTCTCCTCAGCTTGTGAGAAGACATACTTACGACGGAATGATCAACGCCATGACGGCATTTATCTTGGACTCTAACATCTCAGAGGTTACACGGTAGCACCCGCAAATCGAATCCCAAGTTAGCAAGCATTTTGCGCCTATCATTTTACAACGTCCCCCTTGCGCCCTAGTAAAGCCAGAACAACTACCATTAGGCTGCCTCTTATCTGGTCATTAGTTTCCCTCTTTCCCCTCTGCAATCAAAATCCAGGGTATACTCCAACCTATTCAGATCCTATGGCTCACTACGACATTTTCCGACAAGAGATTGCACGGAGGCATTGGGCTTTCGGACATGCCCTCTGGGAGCCAGATCCGGGGAATTTATATGAATCCGTAGCTATTGGCGATGTTGGTTACATACGCCAAGGCAAGTTCCATCGCATCTTCAATGTGTTACTACCTGAAGATGATCCATCACATGAAAACTTTGGTACACCGGAGTATCATGAACCCCTCAAGCTTGAGATAAAAGAACACATCGAGACAGGCACCCTCAACCCCAATGTCCTCTGTTCTGGGGAAGTCGAATTGGTATCGGGAGGATTGAACATACTTTCATCAAGGTCATTGAGCTTCGCTCTTTCGATCCCCGAGTCCTCGCTTATGTCAGTTCAGACCAGTAGGTTCCGCCGTTTCCGCACAAGCTTCATATAGGTGTTTCAAAAGCCGAGGTGCATTGCTTTCCATTCCAGTCCCGGCCCGACGCGAGGAAACTGTCGCTAGAAGAAAATTCGGCGACTGGATGTTAAAACATATCGACTCTTGGTTTTCTTTCACTCAGTCACGTGGATGCCAGTCGAATACATGGAGGATATCTTTCTGGTCACTGGGTGTCACCGTACACGATCATACACCAATGTTTTATTCTCAGAGAACCGGGATGGTGCGCAGGTATCACTCAGTGTTCGAGTCGGCTCTTCCGGAGCAGACATCACATGGGGGTTCTCACACGAGCCGATGCGGGAAGTGCTGATACAAAGCTGTCCTAGTGGAGATGTACGTCCCTGCAGTCAGCGTGCAAACCGAGAGAGCCCCTGCCTCACACTGGTGATTCTAGAACCTTCCTGAGAATCAATGTATTTTCGTGAGGGGATTCCGCGTCGCTCGCTTCATGGGGATATTCCCAGCAAGGCTCCGAGCGAATGCAGGACCCGCTCCCTTGGCAGGCTCAGACTCTCACAACCCCCCGTCAGACGGGCTCATGTCCACATCAATCCCTGAATCTAACACCGTAGAGTGCTTTACTAAGAATCCTCACTGTTTTATTGACGTTACAAAGTATCAGGACTCCCTTTACGTGCTTCTGAGGTATATCGCAGAAGTGAGCATTTCATTTGTATATGCATCCTTGATTCTAATGAAAGCTGTATAGAAGGAACCCGACTCTGATATGTTCCTTGTACATGACGATGACTTGAAGTGCATCGAAGGAGAAGTATGTTTGTTCATTCATAAACTTATTGTCCCCTCCATGTTTGCACTGGCAGGTGCTTGGTTCCCTCCAGCCCGACACACTTATGGATTATCTCCGAAATTCCCAGCTTAAGACACAGACGCATGATTGTGAGTATCTGGCGAGGCCTTCGCAGGTTCCCGTCAAGGTAGGAATGTTGTCTGAACGGGCACTTAGCATGTTGTACGTCATTCATACCTATCAGCGATGCGGCGGTTATCGACTAACATGGCGTGCGCGTTCCCTAATCCCTGTCATACATAGCCCGGGATTTAAACCTCCAGACACACTTCTACTTGAACCTACTCAAGTGCCTCCCGATTCCACCTCATACCAGCAGATTAGCTCACATGTTTCTCCCACCTCGACTCCGGTGCGTGTAGAAGTGATGCATTTCTCTTCCTCCACGCTCAAGGTCACCATCACTACGCTCAGACTTACCACTCTCAGCCTCATCATGCTCAGGGTCACTACCCTCATCACGCTCAGGGTCACTACCCTCACCACGCTCAAACTCACCACTCTCAGCCTCACCACGCTCAAGGTCACCATCCTCAGGCCCACCATGTTCAGCCTCACCCTTCTCAGCCAGTCACCCATAACCTCCTCACTGACGGCTACATTTCATACACATTCACACCAAAAATCGCGGAATTCTATCTAGTCCAACTCCTCTTCAAAGTAGCCAATTCAGCATTGATCAGTGCAATGCCCGACACGAATGGGAGTGGCGCATATTTCGTCTTTAATCAGCCTTCCTTTAATACTCCCCCCCCTCTTACGATAAGTGGACAGCGTGCCTGGGTTCTTGATTACGATGTCAGGGCCGGTGGTTCCGTTGTACCCCAGGAGCTTTGGGTTCCTCAGGGCGAGGGTGATCGGCGCCGCTATGTGGATCAAGCGCAATTCCGCATCCCCGTATTTTTCGTTGGTATATATGGGAGTCTTGGCGTGCCTGTCTTGGATGCCGCTGAGGGACATATGCAACTGCGCGACACATATTTGCCACCGCCGCTGCAGGACAAGACAACGGTCAAGATCCGCATCGCGGTTCGAGCCCTTTTTTATTCTGTGCTGCGCGTTCCCCCATTACTTACCATGTGATGCCACAGTGGTCGGGCTATCGTGCTTCCGAACAACAAGTTCAACTTAGGGATCAAACTTATGGCATGAACCCCATTACCTTTGAAAGGTTTGTCAAGCATGTGGCAAGTCGCGTGAGACATTTTTTAGCGGTGCGTTTGTCCTGGATGTGGCGATGGTGAATCTCCGAAATTAAAAACCGTTTTTAGGAGTGCGAGCGTGTTCCTGTCCAACACAAGTGGAGGGTGGGAAATGGCAATATTACCCCCGATGAAGTGATGCTCATCGGCATCGTCCAAGTCTCAGAGAGCGGCTGGATGCCCATTCTCCAGTTGACGAGACGAATTGTCGTATGAGCGGGTCAGACCAAGTGTCATTCAGTAGACTCGCACTTGTGTAAGAAAGAAGTAGATGATGTTCCGAGCCTGTTTCTAGCCCTTTGCGGCGTTGAATCGTCGTGTATGGCTGCCATAGTACATAGATTATGATAGATTGTAACAAAAGATTGGTCGTCTTGACCGTCTGGGAATCATAAGGTGAGAGATTGAGGGATGTAACATCATCTCATCTTAGGTTATTTGATTGAACATTTGACCATCTCGTGACAGAATGCGACAAACAATTTTTTTTTCGTGTTACATGTGCATAGGGTCTGCAAGGCGGGCGCTGATGAGCGTGCGCATGATCGACTCGACTTAGACTACTTGAACACAAACCGTGCACCGCCACAAGGTGACTTTCTGCGACATGTTCAAGTTAGCCAATTCCGAGGTTAATACTCAAAAGCCGCCGCAAAGCCGTCTTAATTTGCTGTGAGGAAATTTCACCTATCACTGCTATCGCCAAGAGAAACACGTACGATCTGCGGCAGCTGCGGCGTATTCCTTGCCGTGATCAGTGAAGCAAGTCCGTCAGCAATCATGGTGTTCAGGGGTGTTCGAAGTAGTCAGTCCGTGAGCGTCCCATCGGTCATCTTTAGTTACAGTACTGTTACCTGACTTTTGACCACAGCACCGCGACGACCACTCGTGTCTGACATGCCTCAGCCTCAGACTCCGTGGTGACTGGAGAAACTACGCACGGGAGTGGATGCATCGCCACCGAGGGGGCTTCCATAGGCGAATGTAAACCCTCCTTGGGGAAGAATATATGGACGTAAGGCATCACGGTGGGTGAGTCGTCGTCGGCTTGAGGCCCTTGAAACCGCGGTGTAGAATAGGCACAAAATATTGTCTGGTTGCATCTTATAAATGATCGAAATGCAATCGTGGATTTTAACGGCAGTTCCCTGGAACTCAGGTACTCAGACCATGAATTCAGTTGTTGCGGTTTACAAATTTTTGATCGCCAAGAGCAAGTTTACGATTACTAATGGCTAGGCTGGTGATGCATCCCCACTAGTAAAAAGAAAAATAATATCGTTATTAGTTGTCTAGAAGTTCGAGCAATGACATGGCTGACATCCTGCACGAATAGAAGTAGAAGTAGCATGTCCCATCACCATCATAAAACTTGGCATGCTTGGCAGCTTGGCAATTGAATGAAGGTATGCGGGCCAAGGCTTTGGCTTTTACTAGCCTTTAAGGTACGGTACTTATACCCGTCCTCGTCAACCCGATTACACTGGCACATGCCGAACCGACGGTTCCGCTCAATACGTTCATAACCTAAACGCATTCAAATTCAAAGAGAAAAAAAAATTACACGATCATCGGTTACCGTACAGTTTCTATGATAGAAGCCCCAACGAACCTACCGCGAAACCCCCAAAAGGGGAATATATGTCCCTAAACTTCGGAGAGGTGGGCCCGGAATGGGAAGAGGCTTCCCGTTCTCGTTCTCGTTCTAGTAGTTCCAACTTAGGTCGCACCGCGTTTTCCTCCTAGCCTGAAGATGATTCCCTTCCTCGCCGTCACCGTGACTCCCTCCACACGCATTACAAACTACTGTAAACCCAGTCGTCGCGTACAAGCTGCGACAAAAATGAATAAGAAAACACTTTCTGAGAGAAATGGAAATATCGCAAACCATAAGTATGCTTTCGTAATTTTCATTTCGTTTATGCGCCGGGTCAATAGTACCCGGCGACTCGGAGCAGATGCTTCCAAACGAATTCATTACAGTAAACCGAACGTCACGGCCACGGCACGGGCGTAGAGAGTCGGGAGCTTGCCAATTGCAAGTTGTCTTGGCTCGTCTCCCGTTTTTTCGCGTCTCGACTCCCGAAAAGAAGGTTTTGTCATGTGATCATTTATGCTGAGGTTATCAAATCAAATGGATCGGTGATTAGGCCGCGATTAGGGTTTAGGAATCTGTCGGAAATCCTAAGATCCGAATAAGAACTTGAAAAACATGACGATCGCAGCGTTTGCCTTCCTTCTTTCCTGTCCTCCTCTTTCTCATAAAAATAAATGTATTGGTATGACGTAGAAAATAGGTCTAGAAACGCCGGTCTATGCTATGAAATGAACAGGAGGAAGATGGCGACCGGAGAGATTTTCCACTGATAATGCAAAATAAACTGATAAAAAAGAGCACACATACAGGAGTGCAGATGATCGTGCTCTAGAAACCGCCGAGGCAGGTCTCGTCATCCGCCTCCAAACCGTAACCACCAAAGCTAGTTCCCGAACAGAAAGACTTGTATCGACATTCGGCTATGTCAGCATCCTCGGCTTCGTCATCCTCTTCTAACTCCTCTCCGGAAATACCGTTGGTGGATTTCGCCTCCAGATCGCGGATGCTCATATTCGGTCCATAAGCACGCTGACGAGGGCATTGTTCCCGGCCGCCCTTGCCACGATCACGCCTGCGGCGTCGACGTTTCCCCTCCTCATACCTATGATATTGGTGGTCTTCCTCTTCCTTCAGAGACTCTGGGGATTGGAAAGCGCTCTCGCCAATATTGAGATTAGCGAGGGATGAGAAGGGCAAGAATGTGAGGGGATTGGGGATGGTTGCATTTGCGTCACTTCCCGAAGGAGGACTTGTGAATCCGTCTGACTCATCCGATTCGGAGGATATGTCAGGTATGAGAGGGGGAGGAATCTCCGAGGCGGTCGTGAGATCGTTAGGGGTGGCTTCTTGAACGAGCCCAAAACTTAGGGCGCGACGAGGATGCATGTGCTTTCCCCTGGAATGTGAATCAGGAGAGGAGCCTGAGTGGCTGAGTGGGGAAGGCATGGTGCATCCTGGGATGTAAGTCCGCCCTGGACAACCCGAGCGGGGAGGGCGCAGATGTTGGGGAGGACAACAATAGGAGACCTGTCATACGTAGAAGAGGAGTGCGCCGAGAAGGTGCGAGTGAGGGTTGGAGAGGGGGGAAGTGGACGGTGTTGCGGCACTGCCGAGTTATTTGAAGGGATTCGAGGGAAAGGGGCTATCGGTTGACAGTTCTGGATGGGATTGTGAGGAATGTTTGAGGATGGGGCGAGGCAATGCCACGCTCATTGACGACATTGGGGAGGGGGACGTAGGAGACGTTAGCAGAGGGAGGAGAACATGGGGGGCAGCAGAGCAGATGGAGGTATAAAAGAGAAATGTAGGCACTGCAACAACCCCCGCCTAGCCCGGTAAACTGGCGCTGGTTCCCTTGGCGGAACCCACGTTTGTCGCCTCGATTAGCTGTACGACGCTATCAACCGCTTCCTTCCCTTATGGAGTATCCCGTCCGCCGTTGCCCCTGCACCCCCTCGTGCCGACCTCGCTCTCATTCCTCATTTTCCACTGCCATCCCTCCCACACTCCCCACGCCTTCTAGGCCCCCCTTTCTGCCTTGTCACCCACGCTTATACTCTATATTTCTATTTCATTCCCATCCGCTCTTGCTCTTCTTCCCCTTGTCTTGTGGTCCGCAGTGTCGTGCCACAACCCAATGTGCGGAATAGTAGTATTCGGGCACTAACTAGCTCGCGCAATCGTCATATCACGTACAGAGATGCCTTGTGCTCGCCACTCTATATCCATAAAGTTTTTTGTTTTTTTAAATTCTATCCGCGCACGCAATCCTGCCTTGGTTCGCTATGATCGCGTGTCAGTCAGCACGTTGTCCTTCTTATCTTTGCTCTACACCAATGACAACCTGCGCCGCCGCGTCACAGGCACCCTTTTTTTTTTTTTTGGCTCTGCGGGTCGTATCAGAACTTTCGGCATACCCACACCCTGACGCACGCCCCGCGTCTGCCGTTCGTCAGCTTCTCGTCTGCTGGAAATAATTGCCGAGGTTATATATTCTGTCATAATCAGCGACGTTTTGCCATAGGACGAGCGAGCCTGTGATTGCGTGCCTTGCATATATTTTTTGACAGGTACGGCTGACATATAGTCCTACCTTTGCGCTCATGGCTTTAAGTGAAAGCTTTTGATGTAACGCCTGCACCCCTGCATAGACTAGACGGACCTGGACCGTTGAACTTCTTTATTTGAAGCCCGTGATAAGGTGTGTAGACCACACTACGAACGGATTCTCTGCAACGTAATCGGACTTAATTTACCTCAAGCGCGCGAATCTTGCTTGCATCATCGGCCACTCGTATCACTCCATCGCGAGAACGAATCCGATCGTTCTGTCTGTCTTCTTGCCCAGCTCTTCCAATTCCAGTACCAAGCCCGTTAATGTACTTCTAGACGCTCTCGACCGTGTAGTACCGCGAGCTTAATACGTTCAACGATTCACATATTCACATGTGAGTTGCTTCGTTGGGTAAGATTGACCAATGGCCGTTCGTGCCACGCCATCAAAAAGAACATGCAGAGTGAACCAACGTGCCGATAATCAGGCCATCATCAAGAGAATATTCCGTTTCGCGTGTATAAATGAACATTGCTTTGCCAAAAGAGAAAATAGTATCTCTTGGCGTGTATGGCGCATGAGGAAAAGTTGCAACTTCCATTCCATTGCGGATGCCAGTGACAGTGTGAACGACCCAAAAAATCTCGGCGCCAAGATAACCTTGTTTCAGTAGTTGTTTTGTTGTTGGTGTTGGGTGCTGGGGTTGTTGGCGCTTGTGCACTGCACCACAAGGTCCAGACCCAATCCAACCCTAACCCCGTGCGGAATCATCAAACGCGTCAACGACGCTCAACACGATGAGCAGCATCGGCTTCCGCGACTCGAGCGTCGTCATAATCGAAACAGGCAGAACCGTAATTCGCGGCGGACTCGGTCTACACGAACTCCTCCGCACACCCACCATCGTCAGCCCCAATCCACCTCGCTCTTTTTCATTCATGTTGTAACACACCTCCAACACCCACCCATTTTGCTTTTGCTACTCATTAGGAAATCCGAGCCCGCGTAGGCTTGCGTCCACAACAGCAGCAACAGCAGCAGCTTGCTGTTGCTGCTTCTGAAGGGAATTATGGTAACAAGCTAGCTCCTGATGCTGGCCCGTCGGCCTCGACGTCGACTAGTCGAGCCGCGTCCGCCGCACCACCACAACCCCAAACGCTCAAAGTCACCGATTACCTCGTCGGTCACCAATTGGACGACGCGCTAGCGGCAGGGCAAGAGCTCATTATCTCGTGGCCCTTTGCCGATGGTCAAATACATGACTTTATGCAAGCCGAGGCACTCTGGTACGTTTTATCCCCTCCCTCCCGCACGTCCCCCCTTTCCCCTTCTTGTCCACCATATCCCACTACCTACCATGTGGTGTCGACATATATACACGCACACAGGAAATACGTCCTCTTCACGGGCCTACAACTCCGACGCGTCCAAAACGAATCACCCGTCCTCCTCTCCCTCATACCCGGTCTCCCGCGCGACGCCTACGAACGCACAGGCCAAATATTCTTCGAGCGTTTCAATGTCGCAGCTTTCAGCATCCTCGACCGTGCCATGGCGCAGCTTTACGCCGCCAGCGCCCTCTCCGGTATCGTAGTCGACATCGGCGACACCCTAACGGACATAACGCCCATCTACGACGGTATCCCACTCACGGCTGCATGCACCACCGTGAAAGTAGGCATGCGCCACTGCGAACGTTTCCTCGCCCATCTTCTTCGCAGTAACACTTCCGTCTCCGCCGTGTTCACAGAACTCGCCATACCACCCGCGGAACAGCCTGCCGCGTTCCGCGCCCTCGCGCGGCAGGTATGGCAGGCTGGGCTTGTGCGCGTGCCCGTTGATGGTATGGCGGTGCGCGAGGCGGAGGACGAGGGCGTGACGGACATCGCAGCTGTCCTCATCGCCGGGAAGGAAAAGGCTGTGATCGAGAGCGGGATGAAGCGCCGTGCTACGGCAAAGGCGAGCGCGGCCGAGCAGGCACGCGCAAAAGAGATCGAGGCGCTCGACCTGATCACGGTCGAATTTCGGGGCAAGGAGGTCACACTAGGCAAAGAACGCCATCGGTTCTGTGAGCCTCTCTTCGACTTGAACCTCCTTTCTCATGGGGATAGCACCACGCTCGATGAGCATGCCAGTCCAGAAGGCGACGGTGAGTCGATGACAATACAAGATGCGGTCAATCATGCCGTAAGGCATGCGGACGTGGATCAGCGACAATACATCTGGCTTGGGTTAATGGTGACGGGAGATGTCGCAACACACGTAAAGGGTGAGATTTCACCGGCTAACTTTTGTTACATTGTTACCTAACTGCAAAATGGAGGTATCGCGCCAGCGCTGCAAACGTATCTGGCCTCATACATTCTTAGCAGTGCCGATCAGTATAATGAGATACAACCGAAGCAAATTCGGACAGTCAAGGTCCCAGAATACTTTGCAGAGTATCGGGAGAAGGGTGATGGGCTTGCGGCATTCCTTGGCTCAAGTATTGTGGCAAAGGTACATCTGTCTCAGTTTATTCTTACCGCAGAATCTGATCATGTCTCTGAAGGTCACCTTTCATGATGGGAAGAACTTCATCTCAAAAACGGATTATGCGGAAAAGGGACCCAAGGCAGTCCTTGAGATGTCTGCATCTCTTTTCTAATCCCCGACCCGTCGGACATTCGCAATACTACGTACAGTGGCGTAATCATGGCCGTCGAAGTTTCATCGGGAATAATAACAGAGATGTATGGCGTGCAAGATCTTTGGGTCGGCGGAGTGTCATGATTTTAATCATAGCAATGCTGGAGACCGTACAAACAGAAGGACACTTTTATGCCGCCGCACTCTCAGCGACGCTGAGCAGGTCACTGTCTCCAGGATCGGTAATTGTCATGACACTAGAACCAGGATATCCGCTTAGCATACGAAATCGTAACGATGAGTTGCATTGAAAAGGCACCCACCCGACGCGGAACAGCTTTCCCGCAGCGGTACCAAGAGCGACGTTTGTTCCCGCAAAGTGGTGTACTGTCGTCTTTGACAACATGGCGTAGTACTCAATCTCCGACTTGCGCAATGGGGGGCAGTTGCCGGCAATGAGAACCAGCTTGGCTACAAAAAGGTGGCAGACGAACAAAAGTCAGCCAAAAGGACCTTCTCAGCTTTCGGCTCCAGTCCCACGCAGAATGATGGAAATTTGGACAATTACCTTTGCCATTACGCATTTGCTTGAGGGCAGATTTGTAGCCAAGGCTGTACTTGCCCGACTTGACGACAAGGGCAAGGCGTGCCGCGATTGACTCTGTCGATTTTGCGGCCTTGGACTTTTTTGTGGGAGCCATTGCGAATGTCGGTTTTGTGGGTGGTGGTGTGGGTGGTGAGGATTGAGTAAAGTGTCTAAGGGTCTGTTGATAGTCACAAATTAAGGTTTCGGCATTTACCTTGCAGTTATTCCCTTTCGTCACGTGACATTATAGGGATCACTAGATCACGCTGCTCACGCATTTTGGAAAATAAATAAAATTGTATGTTCCATGTCTGCAATGGAAGCGTACGTCCCATCGCATCCTGGTCTTTTTGAGGTCGACTTCAAGGAAGGATACTGTTCGGCTCTAACAGCGCGCAAAGTCATACTTTCATACATCATTCTCTTCAAGCTCCTAACTAATCCCGCAGTGCGTAGGACTTTGAGGCTGGGGAGGTCATGGTCTACCTGACAGGCATAACGAAAGGACCCAAATCTTACGCCACCGTGCAATGTGGTCCGAGGTCCGGCGACCACGTTTCGCTCAACTCGGATTTGTCGTATGGTGTGCACGGCCCCGAAACTGCTTCTTAATACCGTTTCGTTAGATTGACAGGCAAGGTCCTGTGCTCTCACCCCGTTTTTTCTTTTTAAATTACAGTCAATCACTCGTGTGATCCGAACGCCGCTTTCAATCTATCTGGTCCAGATCAAGCGAAATGGCACGTGTGCGCTCTCAAGCGCATTACGGCCGGAGAACCTGGTAAGCACCAGCTACTGTATTAATCAGTGAATTTAGCCTGAAATGATAGCGGGCGCGGATCTGCCACTGCCTTGTCAATGACAACCGGTTTTGACGCGACATCGACACTAGTGACATGCTTCTATCCGAACACCGAGTGGGCGATGGACCGGCCTTTTATTTGCATATGCGGCGCTTCAGTAAGCTATCATGCAATGCGGATCAGACACCCGTTTCCACCTACCTTCTAGTCGTGTTTGCAGCGCATTGAAGGGGCGGCAGTTCTTTCCGAAGAAGATTTCCTTGCTCGCGGTACCGTCAGTCCCTGGATCCGTGATGCGATACGACAGCGGGACCTCTCCAAATTCCACGTGCGCGATTAGGCCATAAGCTTGCTTCCATAAAGGCCTAGCTTGCCTCAGAACCACGTCGTTGGGCGTTCCGGTGTCAAAATACTGTATTTCTTCTTTATATGGCCATACATCTTGAATACTTTCCAGTCATTGTACCGTAAACCCAATTGCATTTATCCATGCTGCCTATAGTCCTCAAAGGTAGCGGTCCCTCAGGATTCTAGCTGTATCTGCTGGGTTTGTGACTGTATGACCAATTGTTCGCGAGTCGGAGAAAATCTCGTAATCGTTCCCTCCCTATATCACACCGCTGAATTAGACCGGCGCAGGTATATCAAGAATGGCGTATACCTCGAACGTTTTATCTCCGAAGAAATGGATCTCTTCAAAGCCTTCGTTCTCGACGTGTCGGAGCGCGTAGGTCTTGTCCCAGCCGTTTGGGAAGATATCAAACGAGATTTTGCCACCAATAGAGTACGTCAGGCCATAGTCTGGAAATTTCTCCTGCAAGACCTTGATAAAAGCTGCTCGCACACCGTGTACCTAAAGAACCTTCAACTCCAATGACAGTGTGAACCAAAAAAGAAGACAAACCTTATCATAGTTTTCAAATTCGAGACGTTCTTGAATACTATATTAAATAGCTCGTTATATACTCTCGTAATCGTAGTCAGACACAAGCGGCGCACGTCGCGTTACGTCCCAAAGGACTGACATTGGCCATGCCATTTCGGAATTCGACGAACGTGCCGCTAATTGCGTTGGTCAGAACTGACGTCAATCAATAAAGTGGGCGTGGACATACCGCTTTATGGGGATGTCAAGGTCCGCCACGTAGTGCAGGATGAAGTTGACGAGCTTCTTGTAGCGTTCTTCGCCCACGAATTTGATAAATGACTCGGACTGGAGTTGTTTGCCTAACTTATACGCCGTCAGGCCATTCTCTGCAAATGCAAAGTCGAAATCTTCGATGACTAGAATGCAGTTGGGGTCATTCGTTTATGTCAAACTGGGGCCAGATAGTTCACACTTACTATTATTTCCCCTGACACTGAGCTGCTCTGTGATCTTGACGAGATCTGAACCGCCAACAAAACCAATGACATATTTCTTCTTGAGCTCGTTCAACAAGTCAAGTATCTCATCGGATGCTGACTGCAGGCTCATTTTAGCACGTGTTGGCAAGGAGACGGACAAGATGCGCACCTGGCGTGCGGGAGTGAGAGTGCCATCGACGTCGAAAAGCAGTAGTTTCTTTATGGGGCGATCTGAAAAGTCCTGGGATGCCATAGGCTTCGTCGTTAGGTGATGGTAACAGGCAGAAAGATGAGAGCGCCGCGGCTCAACTCGTCTCTACACATGAGTGACAAGGGAAATGAAAGGCGGCGGCGATCTCCGGTACGTCTCGATTTCGATTAGATTCGATCGCTCCCCTCTTACCTCTCGACCTGACTCAGATGTCTTCAACCTTCCACGTCTTTGCTCTTCCTGCAGAACTCCTTCAGACTCTTACTTTGCGGAGTCGCTTATCACAACAACCCGCAAAAGCGGAACCTAATAATGCTGAGCAGCAGGACACTTCTTCACAGCAGACAGCCCCCACGCATGGGTTACGAGCGTGCAATGTCTGCCTTGGTGCCACGTTCCTAGATGTCGAGGAACAACGCGTTCACTTCCGCTCAGACTGGCACCGCTATAACGTAAAGATTCGTCTCCGTGGAGGCAAGCCCACATCAGAGGTCGATTTTGCAAAGCTCGTGGATAGTACGTCTATCAGCACTTCATCTTACGTGGCCCATCTAAGCGTACTCAGGTCTTGAAGATTCAATATCTGGCTCTGCCTCCGATTCCGACGATACCAACTCTGATGAATCTGACACCGTTGGAAATTTACTTCAAAGGGCCAAGATCTCCTCCCGCCCTGCTTCTCCATCAGAATTAAACCCAGTCATCCCTCAAACACCTCTAGCATGGTTCCATTCCCCGCCCTCCACACAAATTGGTGTCTACAAAGCGCTATTTCCTCTGAGACTAGATCCTGCGTTATATATAGACGAGCTGAAATTAATGCGAACAAACGGTGGACCCTTAGGACGTAAATGGGCGATGTTCATGACAGCCGGAGGACACTTTGCAGGAGTCATCGTTCGGGTTAGTAAGCCGGAGGTTGAGGAGGAAAGCTCGAAAAATACGAAACAGAAGAGGCTGAAAAGACCAGTACCAGACACCGAGGTTTTACGGCATAAGACCTTCCACCGTTATACCAGTACGTGTTGTGATCTGTGCTGTATTGTTGTCTTGCGCATCTAACTCCTCACAGCCCGTCGGAAGCAAGGAGGATCACAAGCTGTTAATGACAACGCGAAAGGACCCGCGAAGAGTGCAGGTGCCCAGCTCCGTCGATATGGTGAGCAGGCTCTTCGGGATGTGTGTGTGTATCATTGGTGTTAGGCGTGCGCTGTTGACCTCCTATCAGGATATCCGCAATCTACTCTCTGATTGGGCCGACGAGATTTACCAATGCGAGCGAATATGGATTCGTGCAAGTGCCTCGAACAGGAGGATATTCCTTGATTATGATGACGCTGTGATCGCTAAGGGTAAGTCCCCTTGGGAGGTGTGCGGGTGTGCTATTCACGAACAGAGCTAGGTGACGAGCGGTTAAGGACGTTCCCCTTTCCTACTCGTAGGCCAGTAAGTTGTCTCGATGTTTTCAACAGGATATTCTCATACCCTCACGTAGACGCAGTCAGAACTTCAACGCTGCCTCCTTGAATTGACTAGAGTGAAGATCTCCCATCTCACTGAAGAAGCCCTGAGAGAGCAAGATGAAGCATATCTTGCATCTCTCCCAAAGCCAAAGCCAAAACCCCAAGTCCATGTCTCTACACCTGTGACGACGAAGGTAAAGGAACCGAAGTTATCGAAAGAGGAAGAGCTCTTGCGGGACAAGTGGACCAGATTACTTGACATGGTTAATCATGGCCGTTTCGATGCCCTCAAGGACTTTTGGGAGCGTGAGGGGAAAGGTCTCGGTGGGATCGATGCAAGAATTCCGTCATGGACTGGGGTGAAGGTGGCCACGCTCCTTCAATACGCTGCACAAGCTGGGCAAGAAGAGGTCACAGAGTGGCTACTAAACGTGGGACACGCAGACCCCACAGTTGTAGTTCCTTCCGGGGCAACTGTGACTGGGCAGGATCCTTTAGGCGGTGATCAAGAAACGATCAGAATAACACGAGGGTCGCACCAGACGGCTTACGACCTCGCATCGTCCCGTACTGTGCGTGACGTTTTCAGACGCAGCGCAGGCGCACACCCAGAATGGTGGGACTGGCTTGGCGCTGGCCGTGTTCCGAGTGTACTGAGCCAGGAAATGGAGGAAGAACGCGAGGAGAAGAAGAAGGTGCGCCGGAAGGGACTAAAGGACAAGATCAAAGAACGCGAGAACAGGGAAATAGTACGCGGTAACCAAATTGAAGAGGTTGCTGAAGTGCCGGTGTTGGAGGCCCGCAGGCCTCCTGAATCTAATACTGGGCCGAGGAAGTTGGGTGGGTCTTCTGGTTCAACGGACGCTGTTGCAGGCTTGACACCGGAGATGAGGGCAAAAGTGGAGAGGGAAAGAAGAGCGAGAGCTGCAGAAGCACGACTCAAAATGCTTTCTGAGCGTTGAAAAAATACGTAGTTGTTGGTACAGTTCATAATAGAAATTTGTAGCAACGCGTTTATGAAGAGTTGACTGAATTAGACTAACGCGATCCGCGCCACAACACGCTTTATAAGTGAGACGCGCCTCGGTCACTTCCTTCTCTCAGCAGTACATTCTGCGTCAATCCCGAGGCGAGCTAAACATGCCTTCGGAAAAGCAATCTATTGTCGCGAATGGCTCAAGCTCTCGGTGAGATATATAGCCATGATGCTGAATCACGCCCTTATGCTTGCCTCTTTTCCGTGACGCGCCGCTAGCACGAGGGCGGAGCCCGCGACCAAGAAACAAAAACTCTCGCCCACTCCGGAAATGCAGGACAGCCAGTCATCATTTGCAGATGTCCTCGCGAGGATCCAACTGGACGCGCAAGGGAGTACTCGTGCGTTTCTTGCCTTGATCGACCTGTACGTGCTCGCTCATTATAACACGCGACGCGTCTAGAATCCGAAGGCGGAGCGGACTCCTGGGATCGGCCTCGGCTCAAACAAATCGACCAGGCTAGGGATAAAATAGGTGCGGAGGCCTTTCTTCGTGCGCGCACAGTTGAGACAAACATCTCCACAGTGTTCCAGCAGGTCGATATCGACGGGTCGTATGACAATCTCCAGGCAGGCCCGCAGATCAATATATTCGGTGTGACACAGGTAAGACTTGTCCGTCAGGTGCCTTTCTCTCCCCACTCATTTGCTTTTTCATCAAGGAGGGACACAGTGTACTTGTACATGTTACGGGATTCATGCCATACTTCTTCATACCTGTGCCAAGGGGCTTTGAAAACGCGGATATTGCCCCATTTATATCTGACCTAAACGTACGTCAAGGTCGTCCTTTATTATTGACGTGCATGTGCCCACCTCATCTCAGACATCAGTCAATGCTGTCACCAGTATTGAATTGGTTAAAAAACGGAGCTTATGGGGCTATAGAGGGGATGATTTGGCGACGTTTATGAAGATCACCGTCACGGATCCGAAAGCAGTTCCTCGCGTACGAGATGAGTGTGGGCTTAATCGATGTGTTGCATCCGTCTTCCTTACCTTTGAACGTTTCACGCATATTCGAAAGGGGGAGACAAACTTCAGAGACCTGTTCTCTGGACCTATCACAACTTTCGAAAGCAACATCCCATTCATTCTGCGTTTCATGATAGACACAGGGGTACGTGTAATGGAATGTTTTCAGGGACGCGGTCCAATTCTGTCGCAGCTTGTAGGTATGAACTGGATCGAAATCCCTGCGGGAAATACTCCCTCCTCAAAGGAAAAGACAAGAAGTCGCATTGTCAAATAGAACTCTTCGTCAGGTATAGCATACATTCAGATATGTGTTTTGTATATTGACAGTACTGATGATGGGTAGATATGATCAGTTCATTTCACACGCGCCAGAGGGTGAATGGGCAAAGGTTGCCCCTTTCCGTATCCTCAGCTTTGACATTGAATGCGCTGGTCGAAAAGGGATCTTTCCCGAGGCATCTGTTGACCCTGTCATTCAAATCGCAAACATGGTCACACGACAAGGTCCGGTTCAATTTCTATCCTTTTCTAGCTATTGCCCACGATTTCCCTGAAGGAGAAAGCCAGCCCTTCATCCGGAACGTTTTTACGCTGAATACCTGCTCTCACATTGTCGGCTCGCAGGTCATCTCTACTGATAATGAGACAGAGATGCTCCAGAAATGGAGAGATTTTGTGGAACACGTCGATCCCGATGTCATCATTGGTTATAACATCGCGAACTTTGACCTTCCTTATCTTCTTGATCGAGCAAAAGCCCTCAAGGCAACCCAGTTTCCCTATCTCGGTCGTTTGAAGAGTGCGTTTCTTAATAATATTGAAGCACATTTTTATTAACAAAAAAATTAGACGTCCGCACGCAGATAAAGGACACGCACTTCTCCTCAAAGGCATTTGGACAACGAGACTCGAAGGAGACAAGTATGGATGGTCGGCTGCAGCTCGACGTCCTTCAGTACATGCAACGTGAGCATAAATTGCGGAGCTACACGCTCAACTCGGTTTGCGCACAGTTTTTGGGAGAACAAAAGGAGGATGTCCATCACTCTGTAATTACGGAATTGCAGAATGGAACTCCCGAGTCCCGACGACGCTTGGCAGTGTACTGTTTGAAGGTATTGTAAATTGCTGATGTTGGTCTTGCTTGATCTGACTAAGTTCACGCGTGACCAGGATGCTTACCTTCCCCAGCGGCTGATGGATAAGCTCATGTGTTTCATTAACTATACCGAAATGGCCCGCGTGACCGGCGTGCCTTTCAACTATCTTCTATCGCGCGGTCAATCAATCAAGGTGTTGTCTCAGCTCTTCCGAAAAGCCAACGATGATGGTTATGTCATCCCCACTATGAAAAGCGAAGGTATGGATGCCGTATTCATATTCTTTCTGGTCTTCCTTTAACGCCCCTCTAGGGACCGATGAACAATACGAAGGCGCTACGGTTATCGAGCCAATGAAAGGATACTATGACGTTCCCATCGCGACTTTGGACTTCAGCTCTCTTTATCCATCAATCATGATGGCGCACAACTTGTGCTACACAACACTGCTGGATAAGTCCACCGCGGAACGACTCAACCTCCAAAAGGACATTGATTACATCCTGACGCCCAACAACGGTACGCCATATGACATTTGTTCCACTTAACATCATTCAAAGACGCTTTGAAAGATTGGTTCGTGAAGCCGTCTCGACGGAAAGGTCTTCTTCCCACCGTGCTGGAAGATTTGATCAGTGCGCGTAAACGTGCGAAGGCCGACTTGAAGAAGGAAACCGACCCTTTCAAGCGCGCTGTGTTGGATGGCCGCCAGCTTGCCCTGAAGGTAGATTGATCCGGATTGATTCGTCCCTTTCTCTTGAGCCCTGTTCATCATTTTGTAGATTAGCGCAAACTCGGTGTATGGTTTTACCGGGGCGACGATTGGAAAACTTCCTTGTCTACCCATCTCATCAAGTGTGACGGCATACGGTCGACAAATGATCGAGAAAACAAAAGCGGTGTGTGCTTCTTGAACGCGAACGGAGAGACTAATATAACATAACCTTTATTTGATCTGTTTAGGAAGTTGAAGCAGAGTACTGTGTCGCTAATGGTCATTCACATAACGCAGAGGTCATATACGGTGATACTGACTCCGTCATGGTCAAATTTGGACCCACTGAGCTGGATAAGGTTATGGCAATGGGTAAATGGCACGGTAGTTTCATACGTCCGAATCCTCATGACCATATCAGGAAGCGAGGCTGCGGATCTCGTAACCAAGAAGTTTGTGAAACCCATCAAATTAGAGTTCGAAAAGGTGTACTACCCTTACCTGCTCATCAACAAAAAACGTTATGCCGGGCTGTACTGGACCAAACCAGAAAAGTATGACAAAATGGACTCAAAGGGCATTGAAGTGTGTTGCTACCCAACTACTGTGTGTACTTGAAACTGATGATATGCTCCAGACCGTCCGCCGGGACAACTGCCGGCTTGTGCAGACAGTTATCGAGACCTGTCTTCACAAGATGTTGATTGACCGAGATGTCAAGGGTGCCGAAGAGTGCGTCTTATTAAGGGGTATCATCCCAGTTCAACTTCAATTGACAAAATGGGCCAGCTACACCAAGCAAATTATATCTGATCTCCTACAAAACAAAGTGGACATGTCACAATTGGTGATCACGAAGGCGCTCGCGAAATCCGGTAGGCATTAAAATAATCTAATTTGAACGTTACTGTCAGCTAACTGGACATTTCAAAGATTATACGGGCAAGCAAGCGCACGTCGAGCTCGCTGAAAGAATGAAGCAGCGCGACGCAGGTACGTGTAATTAAAGTTCAAGCAAGGGCTGTTCTGATGCCTGCCTAAGGCTCTGCTCCAGCCCTTGGCGACCGAGTAGCATACGTGATAGTCAAGGGAATAAAAGGTACTGATGCGAAATTTTTTTTTTACAAAGACCAGGCTTACCTGACTGTAGGCGCTGCCGCCTACGAAAAATCCGAGGATCCGATTTATGTCCTGGAAAATAATATCCCGATCGATACAAAGTACTACTTGGAAAACCAACTCTCAAAGCCACTGATGCGCATCTTCGAGCCAATTTTGGGGGAGAAAGCCAACTCTTTACGTGCGCCACGTTTATGATTTTACTTGATGTATGAACTGTACTGAGTTTCATTGTAATAGTGTCAGGAGAACACACGAGGACTATTCAAATCGCAACTCCAACAGTTGGCGGGCTCATGAAATTTGCTGTGAAGACTGTCACATGCTTAGGGTGTAAAACCCCGCTACGGGCAAATAACAGCGTCAGCGGTGCGTAGCGCTTGCGCCCCTGATACTACACGAAGTCATATTCGTCTCTTGGCAGATGGCGCAGTCTGCGATAATTGCCGTCCCAGGATCAACGAGCTCTATCAAAAACAAGTACGAGTTCTTCGTTTTTATTTTTGGAAAAATCATTCACCAACTCACAATTACCGCACCGTAGGTAACTTCGACCTCAGAAACTCAGGTAAAATTCGCAAGACTGTGGACGCAGTGTCAACGATGTCAGGGGTCCCTTCATCAGGTAAGAACGAACCAGATTGATCCGAAAGACCTGGGGGATGACAGCTGGATTCCCAGGATGTGCTGTGCACGAGTAGAGATTGCCCGATTTTCTACAGACGGAAGAAGGCACAGAAAGATGTGGAGGATGCGGTTTCCATGCTTGAACGGTTTGATAATGAACTCTGGTAATAATAAATACCCCCTATGGTCACGCATATTTGCACCGTCATCATGTACATGTAATATTATTAGTCCATACAGCGCCCGGGGAGCTATAGGCACCGCCTCTTGCATCATTTACGGCGTGCGTGACATCCAATTTCAATTCGCAATATCAAGTGACATGTTATGAGTTAGTTGATGCACACTAAACCGATGACCCTTGAACTCTTCAACTTCAATTACAATAATGTGGGTATTTATTTTTACTCTACCATATCAGATCTACGACAAGCCGCTCTTTCTCTACCTAAGAGATTGGGTGTCGCGTTTTGGAGTACCTGAGAATCAACAGTCTAAACGGAGAGAACTATGAAGGAATACAAAGAGGCGTTGCACGAGAATGAGACTCGTTTAAATGACGACTCGTCGCATCAATTGGAGGATGGGCGTCCAGCTGCCCTCTGAGACTTGGACGATGCCGATGAGCATCACTTCATCGGCAGTAATATTGCCATGTCCCACCATCCAGTTGTGTTGGACAGGAACGCGCTCGCACTCCTAAAAACTATTTTAATTTCGGAGATTCATCATCGCCACATCCAGGACAAACGCACCGCTAAAAAATGTTCCACGCGACTTGCCACATACTTGACAAACCTTTCAAGGTAATAGGGTTCCTTGATCGGTTTGATCCCTAAGTTGAACTTGCTGTTCGGTCTTGAAGCCATAGACCGGCCACTGTGGCACCACGTTGTAAGCGATGGAGGAACGCGCAGCATAGAAAATAAAGAGTCGAACCGTGGTGCGATCTTGACCGTTTTCTTGTCCTGCAGCGGCGGCGGCAAATATGTGTCGCGCAGCTGCATATGTCCCGCAGCGGCATCCAAGACAGGCACGCCAAGACTCCCATCTTCACCAACGAAAAATACGGGGATGCGGAATTGCGCTTGCTCCACGTAGCGGCGCCGATCACCCTCACCTGAGGAAACCAAAGCTCCTGGGGTACAACGGAACCACCGGCCCTGACATTATAATCAAGAACCCAGGCACCCTGTCCACTTATCGTAAGAGGGGGGGAGTATAAAATGAAGGCTGATTAAAGACGAAATAGGCGCCACTCCCATTCGAGTCGGGTATTGTATTGATCAATGAATAGGCTACTTTGAAAAGGAGTTGGACTAGATAAAATTCCGCGATTTTGGTGTGAATGTGTATGAAATGTAGCCGTCAGTGAGGAGGTTATGGGTGACTGGCTGAGCCTGGTGAGGCTGAGCATGATGGGGCTGGGAGTGGTGAGGCTGAGGGTAGTGATTCTGAGCGTGATGAGGCTGAGAGTGATGAGTTTGAGCGTGATGAGGGTAGTGACCCTGAGCGTGATGAGGCTGAGAGTGGTTAGTCTGAGCGTGGTGAGGGTAGTGACCCTGAGCGTAATGAGGCTGAGGGGGTGAGTCTGAGCGTGATGAGGGTAGTGACCTTGAGCGTGATGAGACTCAGAGTCGTGTAATCCATCTGCAAGACTCTGCGTTAAAAAGAGGACAGATATGTGTCCATGATGCGCACCTTGTGCGTATTCGTTTGGACTCTTGTGGGTGGAGGAATTGTGAAGTAGAAATGCACCATCCGTTGTCCTCATATACTCCGGCCATGATGAATTCACCAGTGCTTTTGTTGCAGCGCAAGGTTCTGCATGGCGGAGAAATGGTCGTCTTACATCCGAGAACGAAGTACTACGATCGTAGCGGCCAAGTACCGATCATACAGCCGCATCCATGGAGATGGCACAGCAACAATGTCAACCGCTCGCCGGCATTAATATCCTAAGAGATGGATTGTATGTACGAGTATCGATGTAGGGCCAGCTTTAGACCAGATCCAGTGTGCTGGGATGCGGAGCATTGACAACGAGGTCCAATTTGAACTTTTTTTCCAGGGGCAGAGCAATCACCATCCGGCTGTAGGACTGAGATAAACCCTGGCCACCAATAAGAGTCTCCCTCCGAAGGTTCGTTCAATAGGCACCATTCCATTGTAGGCTATTTGATACATCCAGCTGGTCCTCGTTTGAGGAAAGTCCGACAGAAACAGTTTGACTGATGAACGAAACGGATAACTGGGTTACACCGCAGTGGATGTTGTCGCACTGGAACTACTAGTACACACAACCAAAGTAGGTCCATAACCGGAAGGTCGGCGGCGAGTGGGAATACGTAGTCGGACTAGGTTGAATACGGGGAGCTGCAATAATTCTGAGACGCGGAGTTTGGATTGCTACAGTAAGATCCGGAGTTATGGGTCTTCTACTTGCCTGCATGTTATCAATTGCATCCGCCCGGTCTTTCTTTCTGCGAGTGTATGATGAGATACCGACCGTATGTGCCACATGATGGGATTAACACACAGTCAATCATTACAGGACATAAGGGCGTAAAGGGCATAAGGGAGTCAGGGACCCTCAGGGCCTCAGGTTTGGTGCCAGATCCCAGAGAAAGGCGTTCTCGGCGCAGGGCTCTGCCGTGTATGAAAGCGCTGCCCAAAGAATCAGGATCATAACTGATGTTGAGACCCTAGCATCGGTAACTATGTACGTGTGCACAGGATTGAAAGGTCAGCCGAGTCGCAAGGAGGAATGCGGCGTAAGGAAGAGGACGTTTGTCCAACGTTTCCCACGCTCTAACTTACTGTATTCTGTCCATTTCTGGTTACCAGAATTAAACAGACATGACTTCCACTTTTTACATGCAATCCAAATAGCCAAGTTTGTCGAGCAGGGCATTGTATGTTATGCGCCGTACGTCTGGATTGTTACCCTTACAGCTCCGGATCTTTTCATGATGGGCATCATAACAGACGACTGAACAGACGACTGAACAGATCACGTGTTTGCCACAGCTCTCGCATGCGTCACGCGTGACCGTATCGTCTTACGCCCAGTTTCAATGGCTCCTGCTATCCCCATGCGTAATTATCTCTATATGTAGATGGTTCTTCCAGTGAAAGCGCCAATGAACAGATACCTCATCAGCAAGGAAAATCTCCTGCAATTCACAAGCGCATCAGTAAAACCCAAGACAGAAACTCCTTCGGAGACGCAAACCCCGGACACGTGCCACTCAAGGCGGTCACAACTTCAATTAATGCGCTGTATTTATTTTACTCTACTATATCGGATCTATGACAAGCTGTTCTATCTCTACCTAAGGAATTAGGTGTCGTGTAATGGACACCTTGAAATTAACAGTCTAAACAGAAGGAATTATGAAGGAAATACGAAGAGGCGTTGAATGAAAATGGGACTCGTCTACATGACGACTCGTGTCATCAACTGGAGGATAGGCATCCAGCTGCCCTCCGAGACTTGGACGATACCAATGAGCATCACTTCATCGGAGATGATATTGCCATGTCCCACCATCCAACGGAAGGCTTGTTGGACAGGAAGGCGCTCGCAATCCTAAAGACCGTTTAATTTCCGAGATTCATCGCCACATTCAGGATGAACGTACCATTAAAAACTGTCGCACGCGGCTTCCCACATGCTTGACGAACCTGTCAAAGGCAATAGGGTTCTTTGCGGGAGTCTGATCCCTAAGTTGGACCTGATGTTCCGAGGGTGCATAGCGCGGCCACTACGACATCATATGGTAAGTGATAGTGAACAGGTAGTTGAGAGAAACCCAGGCACGAACCCCGATGCGGATCTTGGCGGTGGTCTTGTCGATAAGGGACGGCGGCAAATATGCGTCACGCAGCTGCATATGTCCAGCGGCTGCGTGCATGACAGGTACGCCGAGACCCCCATTCCTGTTAACGAAGAATATGGGCATGCGGAATTGAGCTTGATCAACGTAACGCCGCCGATCGCCTTGGCCCTGAGGAGCCCAAAGCTGCTGAGGTACAACGGAACCACCATTCCTAACAGCGTGATCGAGAACCCAGGTGTCTCCATATGGCGTACGAGTGGGCGGACTGAAATGCGAAGGAGGGATAAAGACAGAATAGACGCCATTCCTGTCACGGGTCGCTTGGACCGATGCTGCATCTCTCCTGAAGAGATGGACTACATAGAATTCCGCATTTCGTGAGGTGAATGTGTAGGAAATGTAACCGTCAGTAAGGTAGTCGCGGTTCAACTGCGGCGGGTTCATCTGCAAGACCCCACGTTAGAAAAAAGGATAGATATGTATCGGTGATGCGCACCTTGTGCGTATACGATTCAACTCTTGTGGGTGGAGGAATTGTGAAGCAGAAGTGTACAATCCGTCTCTTCAAATACTCTCGCCATAATGACTCGCCAGTGCTTGCGTTGCAGCACAAGGTTCTGTATGGCCGAGGATGGTCGTCTTACATCCGGGAACGAAGGATTGCGATCATAGTGGCCAAGTACATGACATACAACCGCATCCATGGAGATGGCACAGCAACAATGTCAACCGCTAGCCGGCACTAACATCCTAGGAGATGGACTACATGTGCGAGCAGTTGTAGGGACAGTGATATTAGACCAGATCCAGTGCGCTGGTATGCGGAGCAATGACAACAAGGGCCAGCTTGAACATATTTCCAGGGGCGGAGCAATCACCATCCGGCTGTGGGCTGAGATGAACCCTGGCCACCAATAAGAGTCTTCCTCCAAATCCATTCAGTTCCTGCCTAAGGGCGCCATTCCGTTGGAGGCTGGCTACTTGATACGTCCATCTCGTTTTGAGGAAAGTCCGAACCAGTTCGGCCGATGAATGAAACGAATAACTTTGTTACACCGCAGTGGAGGTTGTCGCACAGGAACTATACACAACCAGTATCTCCAGAAAAGGAGAGTTAGCGACGAGTGGGAATGCTGTAGTCGGATTGGGTCGCATTCGGGGACTTACAGTAAGTTTGTGACGCGGAGTTTGGATAGCTACAGTAAGATCCGCAGCTACGGATCTTTCTCGCCTGCATGTTATCAACTGTCCACCCGGTCTTCCATACTGCGAGTGTATAATAAGTTGTGCTTCTTGCAAACCCCGACCCGTATGTGCCATCATAACACATAACATACAGTCAACTCCACTGCAGGACGTAGGGGCGTAAGGGCATAAGGGACCAAGGAGGCTTGGCGATCCTGGAGAAAGGCGTCCTTGGTGTTGGTGTGGAGCCTTGCCGTGTATGGAAACGCTGTCCAAAGAGTCAGTCATGATTGATTTTGATGATGAGACCCAAGCATCGGTAACTATGTCTCGCGTACGCACAGGTTTACAAGGGTCGGCCTAAGTCGAGTCGCGACAAGGAAGAGGTGATGTGGTAGAACGTTTCCCACACTTCCACTTACAGTATTCTCTGTCCGTTTCTGGTAGAACGTGCCTGGACACTTTCTACCCAAAATCCAAATAACCAAGTTTGTCGAGCAGGGGATTGTATACCGTCTGACTTTGTAGCCCTCCGGATCTTTTAACCCCGAAATGGCCATGCACAGGACATCACGAACGTAAAGACGATTGATTAAACAGATGATGGACGTACTAGGCCATGTAAAGGTGAGATGATTGATTTTGAACCGTCAGTTGACAATTTCATTTGCAGAGTCTGTCTGCCGGGACCGGGTATCATACAGTAGGTATGCCCGATGCCCGACTCGCACGGGAAAGAACAGATCACGTGTTTGCACCTCGTGTCGCGTCGCGACGCGTCACGCGTGACCATATCGTGTTAGACCCACCCTTCTAGCTCAAGGCATTCAATGGCCCCTTCCCGCACAACCCGCCATCCCAATGCTCAGTTATCTCTATATGCAGATGGCTCTTCCAGCGAGAGTGACAATGAACAGACACCTCGTCAGCGAGGAAAATCTCATGCAAACCGCAAGCGCATCAGCGAAACCCAAGATGGAACCTTCACCGAAGATGCAAATCCCGGACGCGTCCCACTCAAGGCGGTTAACATCAATGATGACTCTGCAGAGAAGCGAAGGAGAAGAAAGAGCGCGAAGAATCATATCGATAATTCCGAGGCTGGTCCCTCAAATAACGGTAGACAAGATGATACAGAGGATGTTGTTGCCCATGCGCATTCTCGCCATAAACAAGCCCTCAAATCCAACATCGTTGAGACACCAATCATTGATGTACCCCTGGACATTCGAAGTTCGAATTATGAGGAGTGGATGAAGATGGCAATGGATAATGTACGCCCATTATTAGATTCCAGATCTCCTTGTATTCTTATCTCCATGGTCGCAGAAAATCAATCAGGCAAATTCATGGAACTTCGCGTTGATCGATTACTTTCACGACATGTCTCTCCTAAGAAATAACGTCGACAATTCGATCAACTTTCAGCGAGCCTCCAGTACATTAGACGGTTGTGTCAAGATCTGGACAAGCCGTGTGGATAGCGTCGGTACTGAGACGGGGAAACTCCTCAGTAACCTTGCATCTGACGGACGAGAAGCCGATGATGAGGAGCCAACGTCTGACAATCCCGATGCCCATGAACCATCCCAGAAGAGGCGCAAGGGGACTCACCGATCCGAGTCAACTCTCGCAAAAAACGCCGCTCAGCTAAAGAACAAGAAACTTGATTTGGAATTTAGCATCGATCCTCTTTTCCGGAAAACATGCGAAGATTTCGATGAGGGGGTGCGCATGGTTGCTTATGAACCACCTTGGCCTCGGTGTTGGCAGTGAGGGCGCCCTCCGTGTCATATTCGACGCAAGCGACTCTATGAGAAAGGTTGGAGAAGACGAAGAAGACCTCCTGGAGCCTGAAGACGATGTTGATTTGACTGCCCTTCGCAGTGAGACAATTATTTTCTTCCTGCGAGCTATCCTCACCTTGCTGGCTCAGGTGACTTCCTTCCGGACTTGGAGGTTCTAGAGCGGAAAGCCATTTCGCACTCACTAGAAGGCTTCTCGTTCTCTAGGGACACTTGGGCTCTTGACGAAGCTACACTTTTCCGTGATGATACCCCACCTGTTCATAATGTCGCAGGAAATGAAGTCGATGGCTTCGGACCCGGATCGAGTGGCGATTTCGTCGAGGGTGGGAATGGTGCCCTCCCAGAAGAGGACTTCTTTATGGGTGACCACACCGTCGGAGATGACTTTGGTGGAGATGACCCGGGCCCTGGGGGGTATAATGCGGAAGACGGCGAGAACGGCTCAGTCGATGCTCAAGCTGGCCTTCATCCAACTAATACCGAGGGCGGGCTGAATGTAGCTTTCGATCCTCGTCGGGCCCCCAACGAGCGCGCCTTAATCATGGCCATGACTGACGCCGATGGTGACGGTGGAATGTTAGACTATTTTGATCAATCAGTTCTCAAGAACTGGGCTGGACCTCAACACTGGAAGTTACGCAAGGCCGTACGAAGACGTTCGTATCCCCTTTTCGACCTTGGTATCTATTTTTGACACCACAGCGATTTTTGCTTTAGCCGACATCGCAACAGAAGCCACTGCTGCTTCTAAGCCCAAGCGGGAGAAGAAAGAGGCATTCAAGATTGACTTTTTATCTCCGGCGGAGAAGGATCTGAAGGAAACCGTGAAAGAGCTCTTCGCGCCAGTCACTCGGGGCGCAGGTATAACCCTTGCAAAATATACCTCAGGAAGGAGTTCAAGGGGTAAGAAAGGCAAGGTCAAGGGAAAACAACATGATCATACGCTCCCGGATGACATGCATTTCTCCAGCCGGCAGTTAATCACGCTGTTCTTAAAGCCCAAGTTCTCCGTATGTCTTCCGTCAGTATCGTGGCCGATGATTGATTCGATCATGTCCATAGTTAAGGATGCGTGGCCAAAGGGCCCCCCCACTTAACGAGAACGGCGACGGCGAAGTTGATGAGAATTTCTGGGCGCAAGCTGCCGCTGATCAAGCTGCGGGTCTTGCTACGTCGGGTGATGAGGTGGGTTTTTCCTTCCCTGCCGTTCAGTAGACGTCTCTCTGACATCAGATGCAAGCCGGGGATGGAAGTTCGATCCCATTCAACACTCAATTCTTCCACGATGATGACGATGATGGCCCTGGCTTTGATGACGGCTTTGATGGTGATTTGGCAGGTACTGCGGATCCCGGGGAACAAGACCTACTTGCGATAACGCAAGGCAAGACAAGACGAGTCCGACCGGAATTTATCAAGTATACTAAACGCGCGAAACGTGTGGACGTCCGCAAGCTGAAGGAAAACATATGGAAGGGCCTTAAGATTCCAACTCCTGATGAGCAACAGCCAGCCAACCCAGAGTCGATGGTACGAGATATCCCTGGAAAAAAAATTCGCATATGCGAACTTCCTCCGGACTCACTATTGCTTTTTGGCAGGAGGTTGACAGAGACACGCCGACGAGTGTCACAAATCCCGAGGAAGCACGCACGTTCGATGAAGTGATCGTCGGGTTGCAGCGCTCATATCCAGGAGATAAGCTCGCTGAGATTAGCACGAGCTTCTGCTTCATATGCCTCCTTCATCTCGCTAATGAGCGTGGGCTCAAACTCGAGAGTGGGGACGTTGCTGCAGGCCCTTCTTCCTCTACCCCAGAAGTTGAAGAGGACGAAAAGGGTTGGCAACATCTGGAGCCTGAAGGTTAGTCAAATGTTTTTGACACGTCGTTGGCACTCGGGTTGACAAGGCGATAGGTTTCCCGGAACATGAATGCTACACCCGCAGCGTAGCTGAAGCTTGTTCAGAGTAGTTAGTAATTCCGCTTCCTTGATATTTTAAGCATAGACCTCTTGTTCAGGTTGTTCTTGGTTCGGCCCAATCGTCTGCATTGTTATCATGTGTTCTGTCATATATTATTTGTATAGAAAGGACTTATAAACATGGTGTATCAAGTTTTTCCCTGGTGTGACCTGCATATGAAGGGTATGGAGATATCTACATTATAAGCATGCGAGATTAATGAATGTGATGTAAGGTATGAATCGCAAGAAAGAAGGGAATACAGTCAGTAGTATGGCTACAAGCAGCGGCTAATGATACAAAACTCCGGGGGATTGGATGAAGGGTACAGGCGGGGAGCTGGCATGATGGGTGGGGTATACGCGATGCTGGTGTCAAATGTGCGACGGATCGTCCTCACGTCTGGTGGACCTTCAACGGAACTTGCCCTTCCACGCGGCCCAGACAGCATCAAAGCGTTTGCTCTTGCGGGATGAGAGCTCGCTGAACTCATCATATGCCTTCTGGGGAAGTTCGAGGGTATCGCGTGGAATGGTCAAGACGTCATCGTCATCAAAGACGGTGAGGAGGTCGCCCGAGTTGATGCGGGCACTTGGGACATCGGAGACGAGGAAGGTGCGACCGCTTCCACTCGATGGCATAAAGGTGTACACGTCGAGGTATTGCTCACACTTGTCGTGTGGTCGCGACGCTGTTAATGACGAAAGATGATGAATCAGTTTACAGGATCGACATGAGCGACAGGTATCTGTACAAACCTTGGACGATCATGACCCGGTGCTGGACCCGAGCAACTGCAATGGAACCGTAGCTCAGCATGATTTGTTGAATGGATATATGAGTAGTGTAGGCTGTGTGTTAAGAGGCTGGGCGTCGCGATGAGGGATAATATGAGTGGAGACGAGAAAAGTTCGGAGATGAACTGATGTCCGGAGTCGTCTTGGGAATGTTGCGCTTTAAAGGGTGGATACGCTATTGTTCTGAAAGCATGTGGGTGGCAAAGGAGCATCAAGGGCAACGAAAAGAAAGACGAAGAACAATAAAGAGACACAAAAAGGAAAAATGGCAACACAAAAAGACAAAGAGCAAATCGCAAGGGACACACATCACGTGATGCCAGAATACAAAAACAAAAAGGGATCCAATGCAGTTTAGCCCTCCCTTTTGTTACGAATCAACTTATTTCGTTGTTTCCTTGGTGAAGAACGAAACTTACCGACGGCCACTCCTTGAATTTCATCCTGTGCTCGGGGCCACTCGGAGGTGCGACGAGGGGGCCTGGAGACATATTACGCATACACTGCCAGTGGAGAAATTTGACTCTTTTCTTACCCTACCCACGACCGCATTCGGTTTCTGACAAACGGAGAAGGCACCTCAAAGAGTACTAGTGAACTGTATGCAGGGTCCAAGCGAAATTTCATGGATCAGGTGTCAAGCGGGGCCCAGCACGGTCCTCAAGATGGCCCATACTGGATGATTTCGTACTGTATGATCTCCGCTCCACTGCGCACGCCCGCCTGTCACTTTTAATTTCGGCGTGGGAAGACACATAGGAATGGGAATGGAACAGAACCGGAACAGGCCACACAGCCCACGGTGTATATAAAACAAAAAGAACGCCCGTGCGCAAAAGACGAAAGGGGCGTTGTCCCTTCAGGCTTTTTCTTTTTTGTTATCGTTTCCCGAAGTATAAGCATTTCTATGTAATCAGGTACGACCGTATGGATAAAGAAACATTTGACACGCTGACACCTCGCGGGCGGTCCATCATATCACACTGGCCGTGAGTGGCGGACAAATGAAAATACTGTGCTCAAACGCTTCCACGTGCTTGGAACCTTCACAGTGACTTATGGTATACGCAACTCGTTTCCTCTTTAACCCCGAGTCCGTCCGGTGATCGTGGTAAAATGAATTTCGATGATGGGCACGACACCAATACCTCCTAAGGATTGAAAAATTACACGTGAAACCTTAGTAAAGTTAAGTGGCTCGATTGATACTTGAAACCCTCAGTAACCAGCCAAAGTGACAAGTAATAAACAGATCACGGGAGAAACTTAGTTGAATTGTCGTGTTGATGTGGGCCCGAGGCATGGCCAGTGCGCATTGCAGGGGATCGGCGCCTCCGAGATACGCTTCGACATGTGACCGTCTGTATGGATGACCCACGCATAGCAAACGTAAGTCTAATTGGCGTATACCGAGAGGGTTTAAATGCACTTTCTCGGAAAATGGCTAACAAGCTCACTTGTATATCATCACTCCGACAGGACGGGATCAAGGCAAAATCAGCGCAAGCACAGGCAACAAAGCCCCAGTCCCAGTCCTGACAGGCCCTCCGAATTCGTGAGGACAAGGCAAATGGGGTTAACAAAAAACTGCTTGACTCATGTTTCTTTGACCAGATATGGCAGCAGTGACAAGCACGGAACAACAAGCACGATAAAGGGCTGTGGGGTCACTGTGTAGACCATGACAGCTTCTGAACCAATCGAGTAAAGGCCGTATGGTGATGCTGGCATAAAGTACAGCTTCAAGTTTGCTGTGTGGAAATGCATCAGGCGGTGCATGTATAGGTACCGTCGTTGGCCAAATATTTTACGGTAAGATACCCGTTCGGGACGAGCCAAGGTCCAAAAGGAACTTCCAGTCTAGTCCGAAACGTGTGCCATACGAAATATAGGAAGAAGAGAGATGGAGCAAGAGGCAAGAGGCAACAGCCTCCTACAGTCACGTTAACGGCATGAACACATGGAGGACCAATCAGCGACAGAATATATCAAGGGCAGTTCAGACTTTGGCGTCGGATATGCAATTACTGTATGGCAGGGAGCTTCTCTGGGGCGTGGGGGGCAGTGCTGTAGGGGCGTCTTCTGGCTTCCGCCGAGTCGTCGCCACTCGTGACTTTTAGGGAAATCTCCGAAGTGGTTAGCTGTTATCCGACGACTACCCCCAAAATGACGGCACCGGGACGCGGCCCTGCATGCGCGCTGGGGGAGGCGGGGGTTACAGATCCCATCCCGTACCGCCAAACGGTGGCACGGAACGACGAAACTCTGTCGATGATTGGTTAGCGCATTACGCCACACACAGTTTAACGACCGGGACCAGAATCCAGAATCCAGAATTACCAGGTCAGGTCAATTCGTCCGGGATCGAGTCACGAGTCACGTTCCCATCATCAAAAATGCCGAGCGTCCGCGGTGACTCCGACTGGTCGACCGTCACATGGCCGCGCCAAGCACCAGAAGAAGAGAACGGTTGAGAGGCCAGTCCAGATGCAGTGATGTTGCGTGCCTTGTCGTCCATCATCTTTTCCCGCCCTCATTTACGCCCGCCCGACAGCGGGCTGGACTCGGAACTCGGAACCAGCTGACGGGTGGCGCTCGAAAAAAAGCCAATATGTAATGAGAGAAAACGTGATCATCACCCTGACGGTTTAGAAGGAAGATCGAGGTGCCCAGTTCAACGCCCCGGGGATACCTTACCTTACCCGACATACAGTATGAACTCAAGCTCCCTCACGTCACGTCAGCGGCGTCCTCCCCTTCTGAGTCAGTCGGTTTGCGGTTTGCGGTTTGCGGTTGGGGGTGGTGCCCCTTCTTGCACAGCATGAAACGAATATAGCGTGAGAAACAGGGTCCTTGAGGCAGGGCGTTGGCACGAAAAATACTCGCGCGGTGACGAGGTGACATCGCGACGGCGCACACAGCCAACGGATGTCGCTGCGAACTTTACTTCTTCCTCTTGTCCTCTCCCCCCCTTTCCCCATTTTCTCTCCCCAACTTCCTTTCCCGGGAGAATGGCCCAAAAATTCATATTCGGCCTCGATTCATTCATTTCATCATTCATTCCCTCATTTTTCTCCCTCTGGCTGGCTAGCTGGCTGGGCCCCGCCCGGCGTACTGTACTCCAACCCAATGGCAGCCAGCGGGCCCGTTCATACGTTTCCATCATGATTATTTCGCACGGTCCCGCAATCATCATCATCATCATCAACTTATCGATCGTCCGTCGTCCGTCGTTCGTCCTGATTAAAAGGCAATCAAAATCAACTCCTTTGTAAGACACTTCATCATTCATTGAATGATTGAATGATGGCACTCCCCATCCTACCGCCGGTCCTACTCCCTAGGGAACGAAATTGTTAGTTTGCACAGGAAGGTTGCGGGGCAAGGAAGGAAGGAGACGTCGCATCCGTCTCGGGTGGTCCGTCGTGTCGGGAGGGAAAAGATCCGTGTAATTGATTGCCCATCAACCCGCAACCCCGTAGTGCTTCAAGCTCCAAGCTTCAAGCTTCAACCGTATCAAACACCACACGGCATATGGTACGGGCGTGTCATACAGTACAATAACGTGTTTTGGTTTTTGGTGTGAGGTGCGGCGGACTTTGCGATTCTCGTCCGCGCTTCCGCGATGATGGCGAAAATTTCATCTTTTTGGTTCCGGGTCTGAGTTCTCCCTCCTCGAAATAAATGAAGATGGCGCGGCGGGGAGACGTGGAATGGAATGATGCGGTGATCTAGACTGACTACTACTGGCAAAAGCACCGTGATGATAAGATACTTTCGCGCCGGCGGCATACGTTGTCATTCATATCATATTCATATTCAGAACATAGCACAGCGCATTCTACGCGGAAAGAACCCTCTTTTCTCACTGTCACCTTCACAACCCTACGCCCAGTCCACCTGTGCTAACCTCCAGTCTACGTGACTGATGCAGCCATGTTGGGCCGGCACGAGATCAACGATTATTAAAACAACACTGCACATTGAACGCAGATTCCCAGGGTGTTAGAATAATGAGATTCGATATTCGATTATATTGATTATTCAGACTTCCAATTCATCACAGCAAATACACGAACTGACATAACGACTCGCGCGATCACGTGGGGAGCACAAAAAAACTCAAGTGGCAGGTCAACCAGGCCCATCATAGGTAAAGAATGCAGTATAGTGAATGTAAATAAAACTGTAATATAGACAAGAAGTGTGGAACTAAAGGGGATATAGAGATGCATCGAGAGCTAAAAAAAGAGGTACACAAAGCAAGACACAAGACAGTATTCATGAACGGTGGAGAGGATGGAGGAGCTGAAGTTGCGCTTGCCAGCTGCCCTTCGATACGTGGTCGAGCCTCACAAGCACAAGATCGGTTACTTCAATCTTACGGGCGCCAACAGACCAGATAGGTTGCCCATCCTCTTCCATTGGACGGCCTTGATGTTCCTGAGAAGAACCCGTGAGACAGTTATCGCGATGACTCGAGAAATGGCGCCTACAGTAATAAACCGGGCGACGGATTTGGCCACATTCTTTGCGAGTTTCGAACGTGTAATAGGCCCAGGAGGATTGCGGAAATCCCTTGTAGGAATCTGACGACTCCACGGTTGATAGCCTGGCCACTGGTTTTGTATAGCATCAGATACAGATATGGATATATTTGACAGGTGATACAGCAAAGCTGCGCAGGTGAGACTTACGTTAAGGCGCACCGAGATAGAAGGTCCACGCTCTCGAAACATAGGTTCGTCGCGCCCTACAAGTTTTGCAAAACGACCATGCAACGCGTCCCTCAAGGGTATGCCTAGTTCATCGGGTTTTGACATATAGAAGTAGATGCTTGGCTCGAGTTGAACCTCTTCAACATAGCGACGTCGGTCACTGGAGGTGTGGGGCTTGTATCGCTTCTGTGGCACCATGGGGCCTCGTTGGTGCTCGCTGAATGGGATGACACGCTCTGGTTCCGGAGATGATTGCTAATGGTGTAAACTGTTTAGACTAATGAACGCAAAATGAATGACAAAATACGAACAGGATTAGCTATGTGCCATGGGGAGGATTGAGACGGGTAAGGGGAGACGGGAGTCGAGGAGGAAAATGTGTGATAAACATCAGTCATGGAACCGAGCGCATGCGCAGGGGTAGAGGGGGACACATTCAGGCTTGAAGATGATGCGTAGCCTAGCTGAGATGGTGATAGAAGTAATGGGGTGACTGGGGTAGTGGAGTCAGAGGAGGATGGTCCAGTGGGGTTCAAACTTGATGTGGCGATGGAAATATCAATGGGAGGTACACTGTTCTGTGGGTGGGTGAAGGGGTCATCCTCGTCTTTGTAGATCTGTATAAGGTTGGGAGAGGAGGCGGTGAGATCGGAAGGAGAAATTGTCTGAAGGTTCCACATTTCCTCGAGGGGGGACTGGGAATACTGTTGGGATACTCTTCGGTGAGCGGATCACACCTACGGCAGCGGAGATAACTACCTGATGCGCGTCTTGACCACCACCGAGCTGAATCGAGTCAGGCTGAGTGACATTAGCGCCAAGGCAGGATAGGACAGAGCACACAATGCAATACCTTAGAGGGCGTGAAGAGAAGGGTTGAGTGATCGTTAGGATAAGCTTGTGAGTAGTAGGGGTCGTAGGACATTCTTGATTTTGTTGTGCGGGGAGGACGTTATGTTGGGGTGAGTGGGTGCGTGATCGGAGACAACGGAGACAATATGGTGAAGGGGGAGGTGAAGCAAAAAGGGGGGGAATGTAAACGCGTGGTGTATACCAATGAGTCAGAGAAGAAATAGAGGAACACTGACGGCAGTGCGGCCTCGAGTTGAAGGGGAGAGGGAGCGTATTTAAAGGAGTGCATGAGGGATAAATGGACAGGTCCAGGGACACAAAGACAAATAAATGGCATTGACGGTAGGGTTTCCGGGGCACCGGCTGGGATGACCTATGAGATCCACATAGATCGCAAGATCTAAAAACCGGTATTCTGGCCTGATAGGTCTGATGTGGCGTAAAACACGTCCCAAGCGTATTGACCGGGGACGATTGGAGCAGAGGAGCTCAAACCGGGGTTGCAAAAGGCGGGGAGTGGGACAAGTTCAGAGAGCGCTCAAGGGACAAAAGTGAAGGTGAAAAGAGGCCATCGATAATGAGATTGCCACTGGACAAGGCAAGGGGCCATATGAGCTGCTGTAGGGGGCCTTTGGGGGCCTCTCGTGTGTGTGGCGGGGCAAAAGAAGGGGGCGCTGGGGCATCAGCGCTCTAGTGCCAATATAAACAAGCGCATACATCCATCGCACGTTGCAACACACGTGATCACGTTGGGCCTCGCCTCGCCTCGCGCGACCTTGTGCGGAATATTGCGATGTCTTCTTCTCTTGCCGGTGCACTGGCATCCCCAGACGAAAAGCAGGATGTCGACATGCACTCCTCCTCTTTCGATGACACCCCGCTGGACACTCCCGCAGAACAACACCTAAAACAGGAGGAGATGGGCGACCTCTTTGGTGAAGACTCTAACGTAGACTTCGTTCACCACAGCCGGTTAGTCTTCCACCAAGCTAGACTCCCCGTTCTCGCCTCTTTTCACGCGCTCATTCAAACCAAATAGTGACCATCATCTGGCTTCGGGTGCACCGAGCGCTGCCGAATCAAGATACTCTTCCCCCTCCTCTGCACTACCTCCAGATGACGGTATTTCTTCACCGGACCGGAAACGTAGACAGGCATTAGAATATGAAGAAGATGAGGAACCTAATTCGCTCATCGAGCATCGCCTGGAGGCATCGGTTTCGATTCCTAATATTCCACTTCCAAAGAGTTCAGACGGACAAGTGCGTGTTTCCGAGGATACAGGTACACGTTCCCAGCTCATATCCTATCCTTACCACAGCATTGGGTTATCCGGATGCCCAATTTTGTCAAAGTGGACTCCAAACCTTTCCATCCAGATACTTACGTTGGGCCAGAACATGAGGAGGACTTCTTGGGCGGCACGCACGAACGCGACATGGGTATCAAACTCCGTGTAGAGAACACGGTACGGTGGCGCTGGACAAAGAACCGGGATGACCGAGATGTCAGTCGTCGTGTTTCACTCACTAATACGAGGGTCTGACCCTTCTGTTGTCATAGCATCGACAGTCAAACGCTCATATTATCCGATGGTCGGATGGCTCCATGAGTCTCCGTCTAGGCAAAGAGTATTTCGATATTAACCAAGTAATTGATAGCTCTGGTTCTGCGCATCGGCAAGCATTTGGCACGTCGCAGAACTCCCAATCACAGTCGTCTCCAGGAACACCATCAACCGCACCCGGAAAGGCTCATGGTCTCACTTATCTCGTTGCCCAACACAAACGTGCGGAGATTTTGCAAGCTGAAGCCGCAATAACGGGTTTCTTAACTTTGCGCCCAACGGACATGCAGTCAGAAACGCACCGCCTCGTCGTCCGAGCTGTTGGTCAGAAGCACAGCAAGGTCGCCCGCTTACGGATGGCACCAGACATGGATCCGGAACGCGAAAAACAAGAATTAATTCGAGCTTCCGTAAAGAAGTCGCGCCACCCACGTGGGGAAGATGGTGGCGGTGGAGGTACGCGCCGGCGTCGAGCACAAGGCGGTGGACGACGCCGTACGAGTGGGGACATGGACATATGGAGCGATGACGAAGAACCCGCGTACGACGCTTACGCGAACGACGACGACGACGGGCGCAGTCCCAAGAAGCGCCGCGCGCGAGAGCCGGAAGAACGGCGGGGTGGCGAGTACCAGACGGACGACTTTGTCGTGGCCGACTCTGACGAGGACGAAGCCGCCGGCCACGGTCCTGATGGTGTCGCTCGCCGCAAGAAGGAGGCACGCGAAGAAGCGGAAGAGGACGTGTTGGATAAATTGGATGCTCAGATCGGCCAGCAGGAGGCCGATAGGAAAAAGCGACGGGATGAAACGCTGGATGCACCGGAAGGTGGTGAACAGGCCGGCGAAGCGGCGATGGAGGTTGAAAGCGAAGAAGGCGAAGAGGAATTTCGGGTTAGACGCGTTGGTGGTGCACGTAAACGAACGACCGTCGCAGGGTTCGATGAGGAGGAGGATGAATAACAATAATTCACAATTTGGTAGTACACAGCGACGAGCAACCCCGATCATGTCATTTACTGTACTGAAATATCACGTTCTAGCGGTGTATGTCCAAGTTCCGAAACCGCGGCACCTCGTGTTTTTGGCATGGCATGGCACCTCCACCACCACCGCCCCATTCCTCCATTGCTATCATACTACCTGGCACCAGGAAGATCGCGGACAACTACATTAGGTCCCAGTCCCACGTGTTCATCCTGAAACGTGTTGACGACGGCCTGGTTCTCGGGATTATTATGGAGCAAATTTCGCAACGCAAATATGGCATGTTCGCGCAAGTCTGGGATTTTTATTATCAGCCCCCGGCCGAAACATAAGACAGCGGTGTGTGAGGTGTGAGTGTGAGAGAGTGACATCCAGCGCGACGCTGAACGAGAATAGCATGAGAGCCAACGCGACCCAAAAAGGAACTTACAGGGGTTCCGATCGTCAATCACGCACATATTGAGTACGACTGAGATCCCTCCGCACACACGTATGCGGTCTTGGATCGCCTTACGGCTATGACACAGGATCCCGAGCAATCTTACCAGGTCTCGTTTGAGGTAAGGAAAGTCGGAAGCATCTGTTGTTTTTTCGTCAGGAACAGGCTGATTCACAGCTTCACCCCCTTTGGGGGATGCCCTGACCCTCCTTCCAAAATTGATACGTGGGAGAAATAAGTGAAGTAAACGCAGGGTTTCTGGGACGGAATGAACGATTGTCTCTGCAAGAAGTAGGATGCGGGTTGAGGAACCATCATACCCACTAATTCTTCGATAAAACCGGTCCCCGTGCGACTCCGGGAGGCGGAAATGGTGTCATGGCAGAGGTGAGTCAAGGTGACTACTCCCGGATCCGTGTTTGCTCCACTGTGATCTTCCTGCTCTGATAGCAGAATAGACGAGAGAATGGTCGACAATAGCACCAAGGCGACCCATACGCCGGGGAGTCGTCCATCCAATGCGCAACTGGCCGTCACACCTACATCGGTGACGATATTCTCACCCGGCGGCGGTTCGCCGGTAGCATTTTGAATGACGTGCTGCGCATGTTTAGCCTGGAAGAGAAATACGGACGCCAGGAAGCCCGTTAAATTGTTCAGATGGTCATGTCCGCCCCGAAATGGAGTGGGTACGGGGTTCAGAAAAGAATCGAGCAACTTCAAGAGTATTGTTTGGGTAGGGGAAACGGGCTCGTTTTCCCTACAATAGAATGTGAGCACGGGGATTCGGGCTATGTGAGAACATGCGTGCGTACAATGATGTTCGATTGTAGAGTTCTGGAAAGAATCCAAATTTGAAAAGCTCAGAAAAGATCGTATACCTGGAACGTATATCGTGCCAAGGCAAGACAACGGAGACGGTGAACAATTACCCTAACTCAAAATTTTTTGTGTCGTCCTCCCTTCGGGAGGTCCAAAGGACCCTCTAACCTATCAAGGATGACAACACATACGCGGATACCGATACTTGTGGCAACTAGAGTGTGCCTGCCGGAGTGGGGGAGAAAAGTTGGAACCGAATTTCAATGCAAACGGGTGTGGATCACCGTGCGTACCCTCGTTCTCTGCTGTCGTGGACGCAATTCGTAATAAGGACAAGTACGGAGAGTACAGTGCGCAAATCGGGCAAGCCTAAAAGACGGCTGTCCTGGTTGGGAAGAGGTCAGCGAAATGAGTACATACGGGTAAATTGCCATTACATGAGCACGGATTGTTCTTCAGGAATGTCCATATGAACACTCCAGAACTGGTCGAGGAGCTCCTGGTTTCCAGTCACCAGATTGGAAAGTGTCTGCGTCAGCACCCTCGTTGTCGCGAACACTATCCCAATAGAAGTGCCATGAATGGAAGTGGCCCGTGTCAAGAGGGAGGAACCCTACAACTACCTTCATTGCCATCCTTTGTCCATGCGGTAAGGATATAAATCAGTTGGCGTATTCGTGGTTCTAAGGGGCTGGGAATACTCGTCAACTTCCCGGACTTCCCGGAGTAAAGGAATGGCCGAAGGACTAGTCCGCTCACAACGCATTTTTTTGGTTAAATGGGACGTCGGCGACGAGATTGCGAGTGAATTTTGCTAAGCTGAGAACAAGCTGCGCATGATGATGTCCAAGCCGATTCCGCGGACTGCGCGCGGGTGACAGTATCCCATACTTCGTGGAGGGGTTTCCAGATAGAAGGGATCTGAGAACCCAGTTGAATACTATTCACTCCAATTAGTTAGGATCGGGGAACGGAGGAACGTTGGCGAAACGACCGGAGGGATTTGTTCGAGGCGAGTTCATGAGAAACGTCGTCGAGAGCACTCCACAATATGGGAAACTTTGAGGGATTTTGGGTGGAAAAAGAAAAAAGCGGGTGAAGCAACTGTGAGTATGTGGGCAGGGTAGCCATGCACGCCACATGGCGTGACTGCGCCCCCGAGTAAGATAACAACGCTGGTTGTTCCCTCCTTCAGGCTCGCTCGCGATGAGTCGACCTCCACAACCTGAAAATCTATCCGTTTCACTGGAACCCCATCTCATCGAGATACTACGGCCTCTCTTAGACACAATCCCCGTCCCACTCTCCGCGGAGCTCTCACCGCTCCTCTTAGAAACTACGAGTTCGAATTCGTCAACACTAACGATTCCATACGCCCTTCTTCTGTCCATATCAAGATGGGCGCGGACAGAGGAGGCAGCAAGAGCACTCGGGTCGAAAAACCCTCCTCTCGATCCATTAGCATATAATATGGTTTCCCTGCTTGCGGGAACGCGGGCCTCTCCCGACAAGAAATTTCCGCAGTTATCGCACCCATCTGATCGCTCTAAGAATGCGGCGCGCGATATTAGCGATAGGAGGGCGATTATAGCAGTACTTAACGCCCTCCTCAGTGTGATCTGTACTGGCGCCGCAACATGGTGGGCTGCACAACGCACAGGTTGGCGTGACGAATGGGTGGGTTAACCCTATTACGGTTTGGTCCGTCCGTATAACGCCTGCTCATCAAACCTAGAAAGTTCTTCTATCGCTGCTCGCCGCAACAATCGTTGCAATTTCAGAGATTGGACTGTATATCATATGGGAATCTCGCCGTACGGGACGACAGCCAACCAATGCCAAGGGCGACCACGCAAGGCCCCCTGTCGGCTACCCTATGAGCCGCGCCAACACCCATGATGTTGGCGCGGATAACTCTTCGAATACGACTCGCTTGGACAATGGCTCGTCCCAGACGAGCACCTCCATCGATCCCCATCAGTCTAATGCTCGGATAGCTCTTCGGCAGCGCGTAGGCACGACATCCAAATCTTGACCGTAACATGTCATGTTAGCATTCTCAATTCCCCTAAACCCCATGTCAGGGGTTACTTCCTATTTCTGTGAGACACACGCTGCTGATAGGTTACGATGGCGACCGCGCACCCTGGGTCCTTCCTAAGGATTGGCCACGCGCAATTACAGTAATCGGATACAGTAAACACCCACTCCGCTAGGCACCGCGCCAGCCCGCCTCCGAGTATCAGAAACATGTGCCCTCCATGCGACTTCGCGTATCACATTGTACGTAGCTTGGGTGCCACTTGAGTGCCACACCACATGAAACATTACAGTACTCGTCACTCATAAATCTTAAGAGATTTCATGAATTGGAAAAGGTACCAGCCCGTGAGTCCCCAAACCTCTACCTTCTCCTTGGGTCCGTCCCCATTGGGATAGCTCGATTGAATTTGAATGGCACTTTTTATGAGATCCGACACTTCGACTGCCCAATATGGCTGCCCACCACGGAAGTGGTGCACCTGTAGTCGTGTAGGGCTCGCAGCAAGGGCGAGGGGAAGATGAAAAGCGGCCGCCACCTCTAACTCTGACGGAGTCAAGGAATCCATTCGTAATGAAGGTAACGGAGCTTCTATATCTCCACCGATTTCGTTTCGACACCGGGCCGTGGCGTGTACGAAACCCTACAAGAATCACGTTGGCGGGGTCGCAGCATATGAAGGGGTTAGGCAGCAACGAACAAACGTACGACATATGGCCACACGCGCAATCCAGTAAGGGAAAGTTGGGGCGGCCCCACCTGTCCCAGGATTTCCACCTGGTCAGGTAATATGCCAACTTCTTCTCGCGTTTCACGGAGAGCCGCTGCAAGAAAGGTTTTGTCCACCTAGACGTGACGGATATGGTCTCAAGTTAGCCAAGGTAATGCTTTATAAAAATAGGCTGCGCAGCCCGCGACATGCAAGTTGTTCAGACAATTAACACCTAGAAGTCAATACCTACAGGATCAACTCTTCCCCCCGGAAAGCTACGGACACGTGCACCCTGAACAACGTCTTCCAGCGATCCTAGCAGGACGGCCCATACCTGACTTCACCCGAATGTGTTCTTAACTTTCCTCGCAGCTCAAGTAGTATACCGGGTTGGTCGTTGACATTGCAGAGTGGTATGAGGACCGCAGCGTTCCCCTCTTTCGGGTCGGCGGCAATGTGAGTGTAGTCTTGAGCAGCTCTGGCGAGCGCGGCGCGTATCTCTGTGAGCGACTTTCTGGTGAAAGGGGTAGATGCAGCAGTAAGGTTCGGATAGGGCAGTCTGCTGGACGCAGCGGTGGAGGTCGTGGTGAGCGTCCGGAACATCGTTAGTAAGGCGCTCAGAGTCAGCAATATCATGTCTTGCCTTCATCCCCTCATTACACCGCGTTCATGTCTCCCATTACATTCTTCTCCCAAGGATGAGAGCGTATCATATCCGCATAGTCCTACATCACGTATCATTCTCAAAGTCTGAGCAAATTGACTCCTTTACACCATTATCTGTGTGGCAGCCCCTCCCGGCACACCCGCGCAAATCTACAGCGCGCAGAAACGCAATATTTAATCCTCGCGGAAAGGATTATCGATTCGGACCCATTGCTTTGGATTGGGTTGACCTCGACAACATGTCATCGTCGCTTTTCGTCAGTAAAGGGCGAGCGGACGCCAAAGGTGCGTTCACGGCTAGCTAGAGTCGTATCTATTTTCAAAAGTCGAAGCTAAGAGGGTACGCAGGGCCAGCAATTGCTACTTTCGTTCCTCAGAGCCACACCAAATCCGGGACTACGAATCTTCCAAACGGGGTCGTTCATGTTTTTCGCGATGTCGAGCAACAGAAACTCGCCGAGACGAGCGAGGGAACGTCCATGCCGGATGCCAGTCGCGTCATGTTAGAAAATGCAGACAGCGATGGCTATATGCTCGGCGTGCTAGCTGTTCCCTCCTGGATGACGCCGTCGGATTTCCTCGCCTTTGTCGCTCCCGCGCAGGAGGGCATGGCACACCTGAGAATGATTCGGTGCGTTTTTTTATTATTATCATGTGTCTCCATTCATTTTATGAAGCGCGGTCCTCACACAGGGATACGGCCCCGAACCGGTCTATAGCTCTCATCAAGTTTCGCCAGGTCGAAAGTGCCTTGGAATTCGCCGAAGCGTACAATGGCAAAGCGTTCAATTCGATGAATGTTAGTCCTTCCTTGTCTCGTCGATATCCCCCGCAGCTTCTCACCACATCGCCAGCCAGCTACTTGTCACGTCGTTCATATCACGTCCGTGAGCGTAGATGCTGACGATTCAGTACCACTGGCCTTATCAAGGCTCGGCTCTGCAAAGGCCCCAGTTTTTGAGTTGCCGACGTGCCCTGTTTGCCTCGAGCGCATGGATTCCGCCGTCACTGGGCTAGTAACTGTCCCATGTTCACACACGTTCCATTGCGAGTGCCTCAGCAAATGGGGAGATAGTCGGTAATTGCATTTCTCCTCGGTTTCTGATATGATATGTACGAGATTCATCTGACACCACTAGGTGTCCTGTATGTCGCTACTCGCAGAACTTGCGTACATCTCACCCGTCGTCCGCCAGCGGTGCTCGCTCCGCTCCAATTCCCTTTGCCGATCCATCTGCGCCTGCCCTCTCATCTTGTGCCGACTGTAACTCCACCACAAGTCTGTGGATATGCCTTATCTGTGGAAACATCGGGTGTGGGAGGTACGGCCGCGCTCATGCTCATGCACATTACGAGCGCACGACGCATCTATATGCGTTGGAGCTCGAGACCCAGCGAGTGTGGGACTACGCAGGCGACGGCTATGTACATCGACTCATCCAAAATAAAGCTGATGGCAAGCTGGTCGAACTGCCCTCTGCGTCGATGCGCTCCATCGACGACAGCGGGGTGGGAGGTCCCAGCGCTTCGGACTCGCTGACCGCAGAGAAGATCGAGGCGATTGGAATCGAATATTCGTATCTTCTGACATCGCAGCTCGACTCACAGCGGTCCTTTTACGAGGAGCAGACGGTTGCGCTGCAGGCCGAAGTCGCGAGTCTCAAAGACGCCGTTGCGCAGATCCAGCAGGAGGCCGAATCATCACGCGCGGGTGCGATAGCAGAGGAAACTCGACGGCGTCGCGAGGAAGACGAACGCTTTTCGGAGATGCTGCGGGACAAACAGCGCGTAGAAAAGAAATCCGAGCGTTTCGCCGAGGTCGCTCGTTCGCTCGAGAAAGAGCTGCGCGAGGAGCGCGCGGTGAGCAACGGATTGTTGAAGAACCTTGAGGCGGCGCAGAAGCGCGCTGAAGAAGGGGAGACGGAGCGTGCTGAGCTTGCTCAGCGGGCGAAGGAACTTGAGGACCAAGTGCGGGACGTCATGTTTTTCCTTGAAGCGCGGACGAAGATCGAAGCTGGTGAGGGGGAGATGGCCGAAGTGGCTGGGGGGGATATCGCGGTGCCGACACCTTCCAGTGGACCTTCGACGCAGACGAATCGAAGAAAGAAGAAAGGCAAGCGTTAAGATCGTTAAGATTCGGTGACCCTTCTCTTCTCGGGCTCTGGAACACACCATTACTGGTTTGTTTTTTTCTTTGATATCAACCCCTAACTATGAACCATACGCATTGTTACAGTAATCTGTGCCTCAGTGTATCATTCTCATCATGATGTAACATACAATGCCGTTATCATAACACTGCGCCTGTCAAACGCATACAACATCAGTCCCTGTGTATATTTAGAGAAGACGTGCGCCCGGGCCCATGCAACCACCGACCACCTATTTTGAAAGGCTGCATATATCATAAGCTTCCATCTGTGCAAATGATGAAGGCGAGTCCTTCCACTCCTTCCATTGGGGAGAGCGCGTTCCATGGTATGGGTGGCGTCGTATAACATCGTCCATAAGCGATAGGAGCTTGCTTGAATGATGGCCGGCAACCTTCATAGTCCCTCGAAAAAACTTAGATCCTGTGCGCTGAGACCCCCAGTACCCTTGACGGGCGGAGGTGGAAGTGGAGGCGGCGTCGCTTTCACATTCACTTTCCCCGCGCCACTATCCATGAGCAACGTAGGGGGGGACGGTTCCGGTACGATCTGTGGTACCGGTGGCGCTTTTGCTGGCGACGCCGCCAGTCTAAAGCCGCTGGGCGGAGGTAGTAAGGGAACTGGCGTGGAGGACTTTGGTGTTGGTGATTTGTTCATGATTGCCGTTGGGAGAGGGGTGGCGATAAGGTCCTTCGGGCGGGGCGGATATTCCAATCTGAGGCGTGGGGAGAGGAGTGGGGTGGTCCACCCGAGGGAGGCCCAGGCCTCGGACTGGCATCAAACAAATTTGGAGCAGGAAACGAGTCTTTGTTTGAGGTGTCCGTCTGCGGCGGTGGCAATAGCGAAGATGGTGTCTTTCCGGGTGCGGCAGGAGACGATAAGTTGAAGCTATCATCAGTGGGCGTAAACCCGAAGTAATCCGCATTCGTGGGACTCTCAACTTGTCCTTTTCCGGGCGGTGGTGGCGGGGGCTGGAGCGGTTCAGGCAACGGTGATGGCGGCGCAGGCCACCGACCTCGCCGGGTTGCAGCCAGGTCGAGCAAGCTCTGCGTGCGTTGATGGCCCTGGGTAATCGCCTTCTGTTTTGGCGACGTAGGCGCCGCTTTGGACGATGAAGTAGATTGTTGGCTACTGGTACGGGAATGTGTAGGGGTAGCGTTTGGACGATCAAGGCTTGCTCTGTGTGTGGATACAGATTCTCGGGGAGGAGGGGGGGTAGGTGCAGTTGGGAGGAGTGGGTTAGCGAAGTTGAGAGGTTGAAGCACTTTTGGTGCCTCAAAGGTATTGGGTGGTCCCGTGGTTGGTGACGACATGAGGTGAACCAAGTCATCGAAGGGTGAATTGAGTTGACGTTGTGAGGACTGCGTCGAGACGACCTTCCCTTGGCGGGTCACGGGTGAGCTGAGATTGAGCGAGAAAAGTGGAGGCTCCGCGGGAGAGGAGCGGAAGTCTGAGAAATCGTCATCGTCTTGGGAAACGTCAAAGGGTTTAGTAGCGTTCCCAGGAGCTTGAAGCTGAAGTTGAGCGACGGGTGGAGTACTCATGGCTGAATTGGGGCGCGAAGAAGACGAAACGGGGTTATGAGGGATGGTGCTATCTTATTCGGGAGAGGGATGAGTTAGAGCCGTGTTTGGATGTATAGATTTCAACTTCGGAGAGTTAGGGGGACTAGGAGTGAGAAGTGTCAGTGCTGAGACGGTAGGATCTTCCGGTGAGTTTCGCAGATCAGGTATGGTACTCAGGTGTGGGTCATTGGAGGATATGAGTGAGTGCCCGTTCAACGTGTTCCGTGGAGCTGGAGCGGGGACTTTCGGTGGCGGAGGCAAAGGTGGCGGCAATTTCCCACGGAGAAAGCCGCTTTCGGTGCTTTCAGCGTCGCCATCGGTGGCGAGGCCAGTAAGTCCGTCACCAGTGTCCACCAGGTCCGCGGAGTTGGATCTTACCTCGGAGAGGTATTCGAGATCGTCACCTGAGAGTGTTACTGAATTGCGTGGGGAAGGGGACGACAAGCGAGGCCGAGAAAATCGTTGAAGAAAGCGCGATACAGCTGACCCAGGTGGCGGTACGTTCGTATCTTCATCCTGCGTCACAGGATCAGCAGGCGGAAATGCTAGGCTCAAAGGAGATGATAAGGAAGCTACACGTACCTGAGATGGCGCGGGTCCAGGAGATGGTTGGGGGGGCGTCTGAGGTGTAGTCACTCTTAAGGGAGAAGTCTTCACGCTCTCCATACTGGAGCGCTGGATCAACGTCTGGACAGGGTGTGCATTTTCAGGCGCAGTGGCGCCTGGTGAAGGATTGCTCTGTTCTTGGCTAGGGGGATTACTTGACAAACTAGCGGTCCTCCGACTCCAGAAACTAGCCAGCAGTCCAGTCGATTTTTTCACCTTATCCCCAGCCTTCTCATCCTTCTTGGGATCCTTTTCAAGAATCCGCCATCCTGAAGGGACCTCATCCATGGGCGTTTCCGTCCGGGACTTGACAGATGTTTCCCAGGCGGTCGACCCTTTTGCCGCGAGAAGAGTTGACATCGGGCTTGTACGGGCTAACCCAGTATTTCGAGAAAGTTTGACAGCATCAGCCATAGCTTTTGCAGTGAAACTTTTGGCAGGGGATAGAAGCTGTGGAAGTGTAAGGGCTGGAACGTAGCGCAGCAATAAACTGTCACTGCACATGTGTAAGAGGTAGGACATAGAACGAAAAGTCATAGACTCACAGCCCATCAACATCCATACCAGAATGCCATCGACTCTGCCAGTCTTCCTCGTCCGCATCCTGAGCTTCTGGCCAAGCTTCCTTCGAAAGCTCCTCGAGATGGAGAAGAATCTGCGATAGTAGCTCCGGTGGCTTCGCAGGTACAAACCGTTGTAAGGCAAGGAAGGTAGGGATGAAAGGAGTTCCTCACCACTCGGCGATCCATTTCTAACTGCCTCAGCCTCGCAGACTCCCACTCGTCACTGGCAACCTGTGCGCTTCCTTCTTCTGCATCCTTCGACACACTCCCCCATGGGGAGCCCCATTCGTTATCATCTACCCGGCCACCGAGTGGGCCTCCAATAGTAGGAAGGGGAGCGGTATCACTGTGCTCAGCACCAATGGTGAAGGTACCAAAGGCATCGAGACTGGAAGATGGTGATGGTTCAGGTGAAGGTGAAGGTGACGGTAAAGGTGAAGACGGTGTCGGAGAGGACGATAATTCGCGGTCTGGTTCTCTTGACGGAGAAGGGGCGGTTATGTCATCGTGTTGAGCTTGAGGCGAGGGAGGTGAAGAGGTGTGAGACTCAGGTTCAACAGGCAGCTCGACTGTATCCCCCTGAGGCTCCGCCAGGTGAGAATTTCCTAGGGCGATATCATCGTACGAATTTTCAAGTGGCCGGTCTTGTGTATGATAAGCATTTGCATTTGCATTTGACCATAAGGAAGTGTGGGTGTCCGAAGGTTCGTCCCATCGAATGCCGGGTCCGGTAGACCAAGAGGGCATGGCAAGGTCGTCCTCCTGAAGGTCATCATTCCGGTGCTTTTCTGAGTATGTCCAAGTCGCTGGTTTCGCGTCTTCCTCTGGACTGCCCCAGGCGTTGCCCCAGAGATCATCCATAGCTGCTGCGCTCTGTACTTATGCCGTGAATTCCGAGAACCAGAAGAAGCCGCTCACGTGCACGTGCTGCGACGGATCACGTGCGTTATTGCCTCACTGGGCTCGATCGGAGACCTTCACTCACTCACAACTCCCATGGATCCCCAACCACCAGAGCCAAAGGGTCCTATCTCCAGCTGGGATGAGAATGACGTGCAACTATTTTTTGCCCAGCTTGGTCTCCCACAATACGAGGCCAACGTCAAAGGTTAATATTTATCTTTATTATTGTCCTCGTCCGGTCACCATCATCTCATCTCGAGTCTAGAGCATAACCTGACTGGGGATGTGCTCTGCATAATGGGCCCGGAACACCTCAAAGAAATGGGTATCGCTACAGTTGGCCAACGTCTAGCCATTTTAAAGGCCGTCTACCTCATAAAGTTGAACCACGACGTCCCCTTCGAACCTGACCACTACATCCCACCTTGTTAGTCGCCCTTCTCTCCTATATGCCATTGATCATTCACTGAACTGGGAAAAGCGGAAGTAGGTGATCCTCAAGAGAATGTCACTGTTGACAAACTCTACAATATCATACGGGAGCAAGGTTGATCGTGTCATCATTTAACCTATCCCGTGTTACTCATATTCTTCAGAGGAACGACTACGAACGCTTGAGAAAGATAACAGAAGATTGTCGGAGACGGTTATCTCAACAATGGACGACATTTACAGTTGGCGATCGTCACATCAACCTGTGGTGCGTTCTCACCGTTCACCGTATCTAGTCTGTATAACTTGGCGTTTAGATTGAAGGAAGTCCACTCATCCGGCAACCCTCCTTTAAATGGGCGCAGTATGACAAGTCCTCTGGCTCACCCACCAAACCCGAGATGTCTGATTCCCCTAATCCGTCACCCAACCGTCTCGAGCATGATCTCTCATACCGTTCACAGCCACAGATCAGGAATGGTGCCATTAACAATCCATCATCCTCTGCTCAACTTCCCACTCCCCCCCGACCATCGAGACAGGAGAGTTCGGATAACCTCAAGAGTTTCAAGGTTAGCTTGGAGGACCCGGCGTGGAAGGTCCTTCCAGCTGCCCTGCGAAAGTACAAAATTAATAACGATGATTGGCAAAATTATGCTATGTTCATTTGCTATGGTCCTCCAAGTGCGTATCTTCTAGCCTCCAGAATCTCATCTCCGGTAACACAAGGCTTTCCCAGGTAATCGCATAGAACGGTGTTTAAGCTACGATGAGAAGCCACTTCTGCTCTTTCAAAAACTCAAGGACGCATCTAAGAATCCTGTTTTCATGCTCAAGCACATCAAAGACATTCGGTCCCCGATTGCTGTTGCTCAACAAAAACAAGCAGCACGCAAAGCCTCTGGTGATTCTTCATCATCTAAACCTAAATCTGCTTCATCCCATGCACGGACACCTTCGCGCCCGCCACGTCTACAAGTGCATCCCGACGTGTCAGCCAATGTCGTTCCACCCTTGATGACTGGTACATCAGCACAGCCTGGCTGGCCAGAAGTAATGTCACCTGCAGCTGATAATAAAGATCGCGAAGATACTACTGATCGGGAACGGTCGAAAGGCGCAAGTGGCTCGGAACCTCCAAAGTCGGGTGTACCTCACACAGCAAATGTATCTGCATCATCCGACCACAATGAGATAGGAACCCCGGCGAGGGAAGTGCCTGTTACGGCCGAAATATCATATGCAGTGGCAATATACCCCTACATGGCTGAGCAGGAGGACGAGTTTGATGTTGTTGTGTATGTGCCTTTATTTTTACTTGTCCATAAACTCAACCATGAATAGTGGTGACACCTTCGTCATCATTTCCCGAGCGCGAGGGTGGTGGGTCGTGCAACGTGACCCCGAAGGAACTGGTATTGTGGATTCGGATACCAGCAAGCAAGGCTGGGTGCCCGCCGGGTGTCTCCTCGAGACACGCATACCCGTCGCAACGGCTGTTGCAGAAGCTAGTCATGCTTCTGGACCAAACTCCGAACCACCCTCTCCAGTACCCAACACGAAGACCCCTATCCTTCCTCTCCACATCGTGTCCACCAGTTTCCCGGGCTATGCTTTGATGGACTACAAGAAAAAAGGTGATGAGGAGCTGGACCTATATAAGGATGACGTACTCCGTGTTTTCAAGCGCTACAACCACTGGTCATATGTATGATCGTTTCCCCCTAGTGCTCCTTTTATTTGTTTATCTTTTCTTGCAGGCTGTGAAGGAGGACGGCGGGGATCGTGGTTGGGTTCCGGTGCGTTCATACTTCAAAGATAAAACATGTCATCTGACTGCCCCTGTACCCTTCACCATTTTGATTGTAGTCGTGGTACATCGGCAAAATGTCCTCGTCTAGTGGGACACCCGCCACACCGAATGTGGCGGCGCCAGGTACCAACAACTCTTCTGTCAACCTTGATGAACCATCGCTTGCGCAACAGCAACATTCACAAGTCTCGCCCATGTCATCAGCATTTCCCTTGCAGGCACGCTCCACAACAGTTGTTTAAGGGCTCGCGCTGGAGCCGATGGGGCTTGAAGTTCCATCTGCTCGAAGTTCATAGAGGACTGTGCTTAGCCTCACCGAGTAATTTATGCGAGGGACGTACCGAAATCTTATCTACGATTGGACCCTCTGCTGGCCTTTTTCTCTGGCCATGCGTCTCTCTCCACTATTCGTTCTTACCCTTTCCATCGTCTTTCATATCTTAATCTTGTAACGTTTCACGTGTGCGATCTACTTCAATTCTGAATCGATTCCGAGCGCTCTTTGTTTGATTGCTTTTACCCTCATATCATGCTACTACTCTCAATATTTGATGTATATTATCACTAGCAGTGGGGTTTAACATGCAAGCATAGTAACTGCTTCCATCCGAAGATGTAGTGTGGATGGCGTAGATTTTCAACGTTGTGTCATCATGACCACTTTTATTCAAATACAACAACTAGCTCTGGCAATACCCAAAACATCGGACGGGGCCTCATGAGATTCAATCGCGTTGAATATCCTGTCGATTGTTGCTTAGCGCTCAGTGCTCGGTCACTACCAATTGAAATTGATGCGCGATGTTTATTTTATCGATGTGCCCATCAAGTTGTAGTATCACGGCATAGATGCTCGGAGAAGCTCGCAGTCTCCATGTCCTTTCAAATATCAACTGGCAGATCTGCTGGCTCAGCATCTAAACCTTCGTTGATTCATCGATCTTTATCAAGCTTTCATCGTTTGACAGGTTGACAGAATGAACACAATGAACAACTTGCGACATGTGCCGAGTCTTGGACTTGAAACATACAGGATAGACACGTGGCTACAAGTACCAGAAGTGATCGAACGAGTGGCGTTTCGATATTTCAGGAGTAGTGGTTCCTCACTGGCTTTGCCTCGGACCGAATGAAGTATTTCAGTGAACAGAACACGGTATGTCCATGATCCAGATGTAACCAATTTCTTTCCTAATTACAGAATACCGCAGCATACTACCTAAACATCACTGCTAAGCATGCTGTCCCTGCTCCAGTCCCTCCCCAAAAAGAATACATGGTCATCTTTTTTTTCAGTGCGTCGGTCTTTAAACCAATGTTTGGGCTATCCGATTTGACCACATGTCAGCGGAATGATCGAAATGGAAGCCTAAAAAGAGAAGCTTAAAGATGACAGCAACATATAATTCAAGATTTTATTTTGCGGAAGGACTGCCAGGACAGAGGAACAGGACGATTGTTGATCTTGATGAGGTTATCAACTCCTCCGTGCGGTTATCTCCGGGAACGCGACTGGCACTGGCACGGGAGCGCGGCGATTGATCATCGCCTCCCCTTCAACTTACCCCCTGATACAGCTCTTGTCTCTACAGATACTCAATCCCGTGGATTGTAAAGCAAGAATAAAGTGGTAACTGGTAAAGAGTTTGACGCGCGATGTTCACATGCTGTATTTCTATGTCTTTTTTTTGGCATGAGCGTGATCACTGATATAGTTCACATATATTAGTGGACATGACTCCCTAGATGGCAGTTCACAATGTACAAAGCCTTCCTTTCTCGGATCGTAGGTCGCCAGCCTTCAAGCCCTCCAGCTGGACGTCTTCGCTGTATGGTGAACGTAGGGCTCACAGGTGTGCCGCGTACGTTATATCAACTTCGCTACTAGTACATTTCAGATTTCACGGTTACTTCTCAAACCAGAGAACATCAAGAGTATTTATATGCGGCCTAGGTCAAGTATGTCGTAGCATCCGTCTACCACTCAACCAAGCAAGATACTGTCTCTCTCGCCGACAATGTCTTATGTGAATTGGCCACTTCTGTCGCAGTGTCCTGATCTAATTCGTGTTCTCTAGACACCGACCTCCTCGTTGATGGATATATTTCCCAGAGCTTCCGCCCAACAGCGCAGAAGACTATCTTCACCATCTATTGAAGACAGAACAGTCAGGCCTGAGCCTGAACCAGACTTGTCAGACCCTACTCAATCCAGATTGTGTTCGGGTTTATTCGCCGTCAGAATGATCCCAGGCAACATTTCCCCGCGCCATTCTTGCAGGACCGTAATGGTCATCCGCTTTGGGTACTCGACTATAGCATCGTACGGATTGGCACAGTTGTCCCCAGACGCGGTGGTTCCGGAGAACGTGAGCGACCGTAGGCTACACGTAGCCAAGCAAAATTACAGATGCCTATCTACTTCCTTCAACAAAACGGCGTCCTAGGGCTCTCTCTAGATGACGCAATTAATGGGCGTTGTCAGACCCTTCGTGATTCCAGACTGCAAGCTCAGCTCGGGGAAGAGTAACGACGAATATCCGTATCGGGGTATGTAGCCTTTGGCCTACTTCGTATCTTTGTGTAGAATCTATTTATGACGATGCTCGGTGTACTATAACTATATCAGTGGCTTGGGTACAACGAATTCAAGCGCCAAGTCCAGATTCAAGACGAGACACGCGCCAGAAATCCAATCACCGTTGCAAAGTTTGCTCATCATGTCGGCCGCACTGTGGATTCCTTCCTTCGGGTCAGTTTCTTGGTGTTCACTTGTGACATGTGTTTTTACTCATGCTACATGATTACACATCGCGGCTATAACAGAGTCTGACGCCAAGTCAACCTCGAACGGCGGAATGATCGCTGGCTATCGGGCCAGCGGGATCAACCCTATTAACATTCGGATCATTGGTGCCATCCACGTTTCCGCCGGTATTGGATGCCGATCCTTCAGCTTAATGGTGTCTGGATTTTTTGATGACTGCAACTAACCACCTGTCACTTTTTTATATGTCCATTTGGTAATTTAATTGAGTATATATAGATAATGTATTCCTATAATGGATTCATAGACAGGCTAATATGATACATAGATACATAATTCTTATTCGTAGACCGAAGAATTAATACTCTATGATAGTTGAAACTGTCGAAGGATGTCCTGTTCATAGCGCGCCGTAACTGTGCGTTTCACTAGTCCCCTGACGTATTCGCCTTATGACCAATGTTGCCTACGTTCCATTCCAAATGGGTTTAATTGATTTGGCGACTTTCGTAGTAGCGACGAAGTGGACTTCGGGAGTGGACTTCCTCCTGAGTCGCATGAAACACTACTGTTGATCGATGTAACTTAGGAACAAACAAGGGACGCTTAATAGTTCTCGTAACGCATTACTCTGTCATGTCATGTCGGGAGCAATAATCGATCCCACAGGTTCTGATTCAGGTACGGTGCATGATGGTCCAGGGGTAAGGGACTGAACACGGGCCAGTCGTGACAAAGAAATTCGATCAGATTTGTTCGTTTTTTCCACTTTCGGCCGACAATTCCATGCACAGCCTACTACTAGTAGTAAGCGATGGGTAGTACGAGACAAATTCCATGAACAAGGACTTATGCATCCCTACCGGTTGATCCAAAAGTCCGGATGGAATGGATGTGCTAGGAAACAAGGCACCAAAGAAAATATAATCACACGACTCCCATCCCATCAGAAGCAGCAGAAGCCAGCAGAAGCATAGGGGCGGCAGTGCCACAGTGCAAGTGGTTCGAGTTGGTGGCAGATACTAATCAACCGCCATCATACTACGAACGTCTTGTTGCTTGCTGAGAGGGCCGTTGGGGGTCTCAGGGTAGCATGTTTCAGCCTTATTAAAACCGAATACTGCACCCGACTGTGGGGAACGCATGGCGCAGCCAAGTAAGTACGTGAGCACGGCTAAAGATGATGGATGATGGGTGATATGGTGGATGGAGTCGGTGGGGATCGACCAGGTACTAGCCCAAGTTGTCCGTTATTTCGTGTCCTATACCCGGAACGTGTGCCCGGTTGTTGCCGTTGCCGTAATATCTACCGATCGACACGATTCCAAGACTAATACACAGCCATGAGTCGTACCTCGTGCAGTCGTGCCTCGCACGATGAAGCTCCGAAGAGGCTGTGATCCGAATCCGTGCGGTGACTCCTGCTTTGTATTTTTCCTCCCTTCAACAAGCTTTTTCGGTCCGTTGGACATCTCTCAAACATTTTTCTGACCAATCTAACGTCATCATCAGTTTTTCGACCGGCTATTCTGAACACATGTGGCCCACACGCAGGTCGGCCAGGCCCCCCTTTGACGCCAGGCGCACATAGACAAGGCTCTGGGCATAAATTTTCACCTGTCGGTTTTGGATCATATGTCCTCTTCCTGCAGTGTGAAATTTCGTGGCCGAAGGACGGGCGGCAACGGAAGCGCTCCCCCACGGTCCCCCAGTTCCTAGGCACATGGGTATCGAATACCGAATTCCCGAATGCATATAAAGACGTTGGGCACCTCGCCTGTGGCTCAGCTCCTCAGCTCCACACACCCCCACGTCGCCACTAGTGATGGAATACTCTCACTCTCTACGGCTGCCCGAGTTATCCATTCCCAACTTCGTCGTCTTCCATATACTATACTACGGTACTTGGCCAAACGTTTGGACCGCCTCGTACAAAGCGACATCTGTGCTACAATTTACTGTGTTATGTCGAAGATCAAGAAGACTTGGTCGTCAGTCAGGAGTTACTCAGACCCGAATACTCCTATCCTGGGCCCTCGAACCTTTTCCGTCGCTCATGACCTGTACTCATATCTGCGGTGCAATTCAGTCGCCGCAGATAATTCACGTCGAATCATCCTGGATTGCGAGTGGCGGAGAATATGCGTGTTGTGCCCAAAATCTGTTTGCTCCATATGCTGGACTCCTCGCAGTCAGTCGGAGCTACAGAATGCCTCACTTGTTCCGCCATCTTTTTTATCCTACGAGATCATTCCGTTGGATTGCGGCTTGATACCGCCAGGTCAGCTGAGTCTCGTAGTCCTTTACTACTCTACAACGACTTGTGTCCATTGGAAGCAAAGCTTCGATAAAAATGAGAATTGAGTAAGAATTGTTCTAGTTGGTCGATCAAAACTGTTGCTCATTCTTCCACTTTCTGTAGTGTATGGCTATAAGCCATGGCAGACACAGATTCAGCTACGAAATCGCAAAAGGGAGCCTATCACGCTTCCACGGTTGGTGCAACTAGTTGCTAGCGGAGTCGATCGTTTCCTGCGGGTGAGCTGTGACTCATTTCTTACATATATGCACTTTTCTGAACCTTGAATAGCAGGAACATGGCCCTATCATAGATTATCAATTTCCGGAGTGGAGGATTGTGTGATCACCACATTTCTCCCGATCGCGTTGTGCTAGTTGGTGTTGTTGCGGCGTCCTCAGGAAGCATCATGCCAATTATGCGACTTACAGACTAGTTCAGATTTATTTTTTATTCGTGCAGCCTGATAATGTCGATTTGTATAGATCCCACCACTTGTCAAGTTGCTCTCCTCGCATATATTTCTTTGT